>PVKE010033470.1:0-17918 GCA_004027555.1 Craseonycteris thonglongyai
TGCAAACTGAAGATCATCTCTCTGACACACTGATTTGGGTTAGAGAAGACAAGGCTATGTGAGTAGGAAAGGAGTATCTCAAGGCTCTCCATTAGTAAATATGTGTGTAGCATTTCAAAGGGACTGCAGCTTAGCAAGAAGAGACCACATTTTTTATATTAGGCATGTCCAACCTGCAGCCTAGGACTGCTTTGAATGTGGCCCAACACAAATTCATAAACTTTATTAAAACATTATAAAATTTTGTTGTGATTTTTTTTTTTTTTTTAGCTCACCAGCTATCATTAGTGTAAGTGTAATTTATGTATGACCCAAGATAATTCTTCCAACTTGGCCAGGGACACCAGAAGGTTGGACACCACTGGTTTATACCATCGTTAGATTGGATTCAGTTGTCTGTTTAGCCAAGAATACAGAAACTTTTCAGGAAAAGATGGCCATATAAAGCAAGAGCAAATACAGGATATCTCAGTTCATTTTACCACAGTACCCAGAGTTTCTAACGATGACACTGTTTGAATAGGATAGGATTGGATCTTGCTGAATCTGAGAAGCTCATTATCTTGCTAGTTCTATGGTGTGGAGCTAGTTCTATTCAAGGAGTACTTATACATCTGTGTGAATTTGTTTAATGTAATGTTTTAAACATTGAGCTCTACTGGTTCTTGTATCAAACTTGGTGTCCACAAGGCCACATCCTCACCCTGAGAAAAAAGGCTGTTTTAAAGCCTCAGTATCTCTTGGAAGTTCATGTCTATCTCCAGCTTGTTCTTCCACGGTTGGCTACTTTATTCTCATTACTCTTTTAGCTGTGTGTTCCTAATCCTGAGTATGTTTGGACCACATTCTCCTTTAGATACTGCAGCTACAATGGTATAGGGGAGGGAAAATACTTTTCTCTTTACCCTTCTAGGTTCTTGGTTGAGACCTGCTCACATAATAAAAGATGGATTAGTATTAATAGGATAAAGAACATGAGTTTAATAGCATGTGTTTTTCCTGTATACATGGCAGATATCCAAGAAAACTGAGTAACTCCCCCCAAATGGCCCACACAACCACTTTAAATACCATCTCCAGCTGAAAACCAAAAAGAAAAAGAAAATTATTCTGGGGGTTGGGGAGGCCAATTATGGGAAGTTACCAGGAAAAGCACAGTAAACAAGAATATGATTGTACTGCAGATGTAAGTTGTTGTCTTCTCCATTGATAAGTTTCTAGAGATTCAGTCATTACCTTCTTCTTGCTACTACAAATGAAGACTTCTCTTATAAGTATAAATGTTTCTTACAAAGAATACTACAAATGGAGACTTCTCTTATAAGTATAAATGTTTCTTACAAAGAATAACTTCTGCTTAGTTTTCATAGTTTCTCCTGTGTCTGCTGTTTCTTAAAAATAATCATGTCAAAATAAATCTTATGCCAAAAATGAACATTTCAGGGTCGCAAATTCTGTTCCCCTTCAGCAGTAAATGAAATAAAGCTCTGGTATTATGGAGCTTACCCAAGTGAGAGAAAGCAGATAATAAATGCATTTAAAAAATAAGTATGAAGTATTTCACATGGTGTGATACATGATATAGATAAAGAGTGATAAAATAGAATAAAAAAGAATGGGAGTGTGGGGGACAGCACTATTTTATACAGAGTGGTAAGAGAAGACCCAGAAGAGATAAAAGAATGAGAAGATTTTCTTAGCAATGGCTGTAGCAAGTACAAAAAGTCCCTGAGATAGGAGCATTCTACGTATGACCAAAGAAAGCCAAGAAGATAGTTATTAAGTGGCTAGCTCATGAAGGTTTCATAAGTTATTGAAAGTGCTTTGCTTTTAGTCTTTTAGATAGGGGCCACTGAGGATTGACTTGATCTGTCTGAGGTCTTTTGAAGAATCAATTAGAATTCTTTATTGAAAATTAAGGGGGCAAGTGCAGAAGCAAGAAGACTAGTTAGAGAGTTATTGAAATCTAAGTGAGACAGTTGGAGTTGGAATAGCATATTAGTAGTAGAAATCATGAGAAATGGCCAGATTCTGGATGTGTGAAGGTCTGACAGTCAAGTTTGTGGACTCATCCTAGAAAAAGTGCTGTTTACCTCATTGCTGAGTATCACTACAGTCACTTTTGAAGTACTCCCCTTGGGAAGCTATGCACCAATGCCAGCGCCTAGTCCACCAAGCAATTTTGGAACTCTGTTTCTGTAATAGCCACCAGAGCTGTCGTTGTATTACCGATAATGTCCTTAATATCATCAAAATGTCTTCCTTTCAACATTTCCTTTATCTTTGGGTAAAGAAAAAGTCACTGGGGGCCAGATCAGATGAGTAAGGAAGGTGTGCCAATACAGTTACTTGTTTACTGGCTAAAAACTTCCTCACAGACAATGCTGTGTGAGATACTGAATTGTTGGCAAAAATTTCAGGTTGTTATCATCTAACTTTTTCACACAGCCTTTCAGCATTTCAAAATAGTCAACTTGGTTGACTGTTTGTCCATTTGGTACCAATTCATAATGAACAATCCCTCTGATACCAAAAGAAGTTAGGTTTATTGTTTTGAGTCTTGATTTGGACTGATGGAACTTTTTTGGTTGTGGAGAATTGGCTGACTTCCATTGTGCACTTTAATACTTTGTTTCAGGGTCGTATTAGTATATCCTTGTTTCAACACCAGTGATCACATGGTCCAATGGTCCAAAATATCTTCTTGCCTCTCCAAAAGGTCCTGGCAAAGTACAAACTCTCCTTTGCTTTTGTTCATCAGTGAGCTTCTTTGGCATAATTTTTTACTATACTTTTCTCATGACAAGATTTTCTGTGAAGATTTTCCATTTTCTCTATCAATGTTTCCTTGGTCTGTTATACTTCTCATAGTCAGCCAATGATTTTGATGCACAATTCGATGAATTTTTGCAATGTTTTTGTCAGTTCTGTTGGTTACTGGCTACCCTGACCTGTCTTCATCAGTGACATTTTCTCTCCCCTTAGAAAAATGTTTAATCCATTTGCACACTCCTGTTTTCTTTATGGATTACCCTCATAAACATGGAGTAACATGTCCCTGATTTCACTTCCAGTCTTGCCAAGTTTGACAAGAAATTTAATTTTTATTTGTTGCTCTAATTCAAGCTGTGGCATTCTTGCAATGGCACACAAAAACACACAACAATAATGAATGCTACTCAGCAAGACACTGCCACACGTCGACATGAATACAGCTATGAGACACTGAGATACCACAGGTATGAAACCTTACTGAGTTGTTTGTACAGTGCTGCCAACATAAGCACATGGTGGCAAGTTCACAAACTTAATTGTCAGACCTTGTATATCTACTTCTTATGGATAGATATTTTTATTGTAGAAGAGAAACACCTATTTTGTGTTCTTAAATTGACCCTTATAAAGCTGACTTTTCATTGTACAGTTGATTTACTTTATGTGGGAAGGCAGTAGAGCAGATTTTCTGTGAACATTTTTCAATTGGTACTTTTCATTGAGGAGAGGAGTTTGATAAGCATCTAACATGAATGAACTAATGAATAAATTAATGGATAAGTGAAACAGACTTTTTTTGTGCTATCCAAAGTGCTGACTGAATGCCATCAGATGACTAAGGACTTTCTAGAAAAATAATCATAAACTGTTCACCCATGAATATTTATCTTCTGTTTCTATTATTTACTGGTTCATTTCTTTATAATGCATCGATGAAAAAACAAGTTAACTATGTCTGATGCAAACCTGTATTCATTATGCAAGTGTACCAAAATTATTTTTCTGTCATGAGTTAGTATGAAGGCTTTAGGGTGCTTAGAGCACTTTATTTATTTATTTATTTTGGAATAGTTTTAATGTGATCATTCCAGCGACAATATCAGTGCACTTCTCAAAATACTGTCATCCTCCAAGAGTCACAGAAGGTGAGTCCTGTTTTGATCTATTTTTCATCTAACAGTAGTTATTTGTTATACTGACCTGGTTCTATCTCAGACGGTGATCAGGGCTTAAAAAAGCAGCAGTAGTTGATAACATGCCAGAAACTATTAATTTTTAATTTTGAAATTAATATATACTTTGAAATAATTGGCAGTAAACAACAGATGTGCTATTATGTGTTAGAGGACTCAGTAGACCCATGTTTCATTTAGCCTCTATCTGCTTTACGTTCCCTCTGACCATTCATTATGTAAATAATGTGAGAATGTGAATGGTATGGCTAGAAAAGCACCAGGGTACTTAGTTCATTACCATTTAAAATAGCGTATAACAAGTAACTTTAATTCTCAGTGAATAATATTTCTCCCATTCTTAAAATTCCCATTATGCCACTTTAAAATTGGGCTTCTGTTTACTTACATAAATTAATGAAGGCATAAAATTAAAATAATTATATCTGCTATTTGAGATCTTTTAAAACCTGAGGCAGGACATAACCATATGGTTTGATATACAAATATCTATAAACCTCTTTATAATCAAATGTAAACATAATTGGTATGTAACTTAAAAGTCCATCCTTTTCTTATCACACTGCACCATTATAAATTACTGTAAGACTTCTTTGTTTCTGAAACATATATCTTATGAAGGAACAAATATTATAATTTGCACATCAAATTTATATTTAAATATGTATCCTATTAAAAACTGGTTATTGGGGTTTCTATATATTTGCCTTTATGATACCAAATAAACTTACCTGGTGAAATTTCTTATTCTAGTCATAATTTATAAAGCCTCTCTATATCCCACAGTATAAACCTGTGGACTGAATGCCTTCTTTGTAAAAGGCCCTGTTACGACATGCTCTCCGATCTCAAGGAAAATGAGAGAAATAACTTAAAGACATAAAAAAATATTGGTAATTTGATAAATGATGCATTGGGGAGAGGAATGAGTAAGAAACAAGGACTTGTATAATAGGGAGCAAAAATAGAATATAGTAGTCTTAGTGTGAGAGCCACCCAACAAATAAATATTGAGGTATTTTATTGAATTTCTTTATGTGATCAGCTGTATTAAAAATAAGAATAATACCAAAATGATTTTCTACTTGGCCTTTTACCATGTTTAGCAGAACTTTAAAAGTGTTACTTCTTTTCCTTAATTATATTAAAGAATACTTTGTCTACTTACTTTGTAAGCATCTGGGTGTTGAAAAGCAGTCACATGGCTAGTGTTCCATAATGTTAGGTCATGTGAAGTTATTACAGATTTACTTAAGTTCTTTATGTCAAGCCCATTGCTTTTGTTGGGGGATAAAATGCTGAACAAATTAGATGAGATATCTGTCTTTGTGGCATTTAAAGTCTACTGAATGAGACACACATTACCAGATATTCATATGAGAAAGCATTTAAAAGTGAGATATGACCCCATCAGGAGGCCTTGAAAGGCTCCTCTGAAGAAATAACAATGAAATTGCACTTGATCTTAGTTAAAAGGCAGAGAAGCGATGTGACATTGAAACTGAAAGTTAAGAAATATCTAAGGACTGAATGGCAGAAGATATTTGCAAATGACTTACTCGATAATGAGTTAATAGCCAAACTATATAAAGAACTCATACAACTCAACATGAAAAGAAAAACAATAAACAACCAAACCAACAATCTGATTTAAAAATTGGCAAGGGACCTGAATAAACATTTTGCTATAGAAGACTTAAACAGATGACCCCAGATACATGAAAAGATGCTTGACATTACTAATCATCAGGGAAATGCAAATCAAAACTTCAATGGGATATCTTCACCTCAGACCTGTTGGATCGGCTACTAAAAATACAATAATAAGTGTTGGCAATGATGTGGAGAAAAGGAACCCTCCTCATACACTGTTGGTAGGATTGCTAATTGATGCTGCCACTATGGAAAATGTGGAGGTTCCTCAAATAATTAAAAATAGAACTATCATATGACCCAACAGTTCTTCTTGTCAGTATCTATCCAAAGAAGCTGAAAACACTAATTCAAAAAGACATATGCACTCCCATGTTTATAGCAGCATTATTTATAATAGCCAAGATACGGAAGCAACCTAAGTTTCAATTGATAGATGAATGGATAAAGAATATGTGGCATGTGTGTGTTTATATATACACACATGGACACACACAATGAAATATTATCCATAAAAAGAATGAAGTCTTAGCATTTGTGGCAACATAGATGAACCTAGAGGGTAAAGTGAAATAAGTCAAACAGAAAGACAGATGCCATATAATTTTACTTGTATGTGGAACCTTAAAAACAAAATGAACAAACAAAACAAAACAGACTCATAAAGAACAAACTGATTGTTTCCAGAAGGGAGAGTGATTGGCAAATGGGTGTAAAAGGTGAAGGGGAATAAGAGGTACAAATTTCCAGTTCTCAAATAAATAATTCACGGAGCTATATCATACAACATATAGGATATGTTCAATATCATAATAGCTTTGTACAGTGACAGATGATTATTAGACTTATTATGGTGACCACTTCATTAGGTATATAAATATTTAATAACTATGTTGTACATCTGAAAGTAATATAATATTGTATGATAGCTGTACTTTAATAACTTTTTAGAAAGAAATAACTAGATGAAAAAGAGAGGAAATGATCAATTGGGAGAAAGTGGCTTAGAGGTAGGAAGAAGAATGACGACCTTGCAAGGGAGTAAAAGAAACCGATTATGACAGGATTGAATACTGACTTGAGGTGCAACCAGGGAGGATAGGCCAGGTTCAGGAAGGTGGGTCTTGATCATGAGAGCAATGGGAAGCCACTAGGGTTTAAGTAGGAGAGATCAGATTCATGTTTCATACAGATCACTATGGTCACAGCGTGAAGACTAGACTGGAGGGTAACATGGAGACATGGAAGGAAGGTTTCAACTAAGCCAGTATCAATATATCTTTCAGGTTTCTGGCTTGTGCAGCTGGAAAATAGGTTATTAACTCAGGAAACATTGGCTATGGAGCAAGATGAGGCTAGGGTGGGATTATGGAGCAGGATAGGGTGGAGTGGGATTATGGATGAAAATGATTAATTTATTTTGGTTCATGTTGAATCTGAAATATCTGTTAAATATCTGTGAAGCTATGGGGTAGACAGGTGAGTGTTTAGATCTGGAACTCAAGGGAAAGGTCTGACCTGGAGATAACAGTGTGGAAATGGTGGAAGAAAAATGAATAAATGGGTAAGTGACTCAGTGAAACTTTGAATTAATCATGACTCAATGAAAGAAATATTTGAGGATAAATATAGCTGTGGTTTTCTGAACTCTATATATGTGTATATAAAAATGAACAGTTTATTTTGCCTCCAGATTTTTTTCTTTATTTTTTTTATTTACTGGGGTGACATTGGTTGTAAAAGTTATATAGATTCCAGGTGTACACTGCTATAGTAGTACTTCATCTCTGTGTGGCATTATGTGTTCACCGCCCAGAGTCAGCTTTCTTTCCATCAACATATATTTAGCTCCTCCTCCCTCCTCTTCACCCCCCTCCCTCCTTATACTCAGGTAACCATCAAATTGTTAGAGTGTGTCCATGAGGTTTTGTTTCCTTGTTGCTTTCAGTTTTATATTCTACATATGAGTGAAGTTCTGTGATTCTTCGCTTTTTCTGTCTGGCTTATTTCACCTAGCATGATGGTCTCAAGTTCCATCCATGTTGTTGCAAATGGCAATCTTTCATCTTTTCTTATAGCTGAGTAACATTCCACTGTATATATGTACCACAGCCTTTTTTTATCCAGTCATCTATCTAAAGGCAGTTCAGTTGTTTCCATGACTTGGCTACCATGAACAGCACTGCAATGAACATTGGGGTATATATGTTTTTACAGACTAAGGTTTTCAAGTTTTGGGGGATAGATACCTATAAGGGGTATTGCCAGGTCATGTGGTAGCTGCATTCCCAATTTTCTGAGGAATCTCTATACTGTCCTCCATAGCAATTGTACCAATTTACATTCCCACCATCGGAGTACAAGTGTTCCTTTTTCTCCACAGCTTCTCCAGCACTTGTTGTTCCTTGTTTTGTTGATTATAGCCACTCTAGTAGGTGTGAGGTGATATCTCATGGTGATTTCGGTTTGCATTTCCCTAAAAGCTAATAAAGTTAAGCATTTTTTTCATATGCCTTTTGGTCATTTGTATGTCTTCATGGGTGAAATGTCTGTTCAGGTCTTCAACTCACTTTTCAGTTGGATTGTTTGTCGTCTTGTTGCATTGTACAAGTTCTTTATATATTTTAGATATTAGCCCCTTATCAGAGGCATTGTTTGTATATATTTTCCCTACTTGATTGGTTGCCTATTTGCTTTGTTGATGGTTTGTTTTGCTGTGCAGAAGCTTTTTAGTTTGATGTAGTCCCATTCATTTATCTTTGCTTTTACTTCCCTTGCCTTTGAGGTCAGGTTCATAAAGTCCTCCCTGAACCCAAAGTCTATTAAATTAGTACCAGTGTTTTCTTCTATACAGTTTATTGTTTCATGTCTTATGTGGAGGTCTTTGCTTTATTTTGAGTTAATTTTGGTACGTGGTGACAGCTTGCACTTCAGATTCCATTTTTTGGATGTAGTTTTTCAATTTACCCATCACCATTTACTGAAGAGGCTTTCTTTTCCCCACTGTATATTTTTCTCTCCTTTGTCAAAAATTATCTGCCCATCTACTTGTGGATTTATTTCTGGGTTTTCAATTCTGTTTCATTGGTCCGTGTGTCTGTTTTTCTGCCAGTACCGAGCTGTTTTAATTATTGAGGCTTTGTAGTATATATTGAAATTGGGGAGTGGTATGCCTCCAGCTTTTTCTTTTTTTTCATAGGATTGCTTTGGGGATTCAGGGTCTTTTGTGATTCCATGTGTATCTGATGATTGTTTTTTTGTTTGTTTGTTTTTTCTGTCTTGAAAGAATGTGGGAATTTGATGGGAATTGGTGTTAACATGTTAAGCGCCATGTCAGTCACCGGTGACTAACACTGAACTTTCTATTCGGACCGCATCAGTCACCGGTGACTGACAGTATACTTTTCATGCAGGCTGCAGTATTATATGTTAACCGATGATATAAAATTAAAAATGTTACATTCTATTAATAAATTTTAAATAAGTAGGATGTCCCACTGTCTTTCCATTTTAAAATGGTTATTCCTTTTTTGTTTTCCTTCACTATAATTTCTCCCCGTTTAGGGGACATTTTCACATTCACGGGTAAAGAAAAAGCTTTTTCTGCACTGGAACAAGAATTGCAGACAACTGACTGAATATAAAGCATTTCTAAAATAATACATTGTACAAATTGCGGTAGATAATAAATTTTCACACAGTAAATATATTCTATATATAAACATTCAGCCATATTGCAACCTAAACAGATCTCTGGTCACCAGCATTTCATTGAAATCTGATATAATGGGCCAAGTGGTAAGCAAGACAAAATAGCCTGGGCGCTTAATGTGTTACATCTGTATATTGCTTTGGGCAATATAGCCATTTTAACTATGTTGATTCTTTGAATCCATGAACACAAAATATCTTTCCATTACTTTATGTCTTCCATTTCTTTTATTAATGTCTTATAGTTTTCCATGTATAAGTTCTTCACATTCTTTAAGTTTATTCCTAGGTGTTTTATTCTTTTTGTTGTGATTACAAGTGGTATTGATTTTCTCATTTCCTTTTCTGAAGTTTCTTTGTTGGCATATAAAAATGCAGTTGATATTTGTACATTGATTTTGTATCCTGCAACTTCACTGTACTAGTATATTGTTTCTAATAGTTTTCTGGTAGAATCTTTAGAATTTTCAATATAAAGGATCATGTCATCTGCAAAGAGTGACAGTGACTCCTTCTCTTCCTATTCTAATACCCTTTATTTCTCTTGCCTGGTTTCTCTGGCTAGAACTTTCAGTACTATATTGAGTAGCAGTAGTGACAGTGGGCATCCCTGTCTTATTCCTGATTTTAGGAGAATAGGTTTTAACTTTTCCTGATTTAATATGAGATAGCCAAGGGTGTGTCATATATAGCCTTTATTATATTGAGGTACTTTCCTTCAATTCTTATTTTATTCAGTGTTTTGATTATAAATGGATATTGTATCTTGTCAATGCTTTTTCTGCATCAAATGATATAATCATATGGTTTTTATTTTTTATTTTGCTTATGTGCTGTATTACATTGATTGATTTGCATATGCTGAACTATCCTTATGCCCCTGGAATGAATCCTACTTTATCATGGTATATAATTGTATTAATGTATTGTATTCTATTTGCTAATATTTCGTTTAGGATTTTTGCCTCTGTGTTCATCAGAGATATTAGTCTATAGTTTTCTATTTTGTGTTATCCTTACCAGGTTTTGTTATTAAGGGTAATGTTGGTCTCATACAATGAGTTGGGGAGTATTGCCTCATCTTCAGTTGTGTGTGTTGTTTTTTGTTTTTTTTGAACAGTCTAAGGAGGATAGTTCTAGTTCAAGCATTAGTTCTTTGAATGCTTGATAAAAGTCATTGGTAAGACCATCTGGTCTGGGACTTTTGCCTTTGGGGAAGTTTGGATAATTGTTTCAATTGCTTTACTGTTGACTGGTCTATTTAGGTTATCCAGTTCTTCTTGGTTCAGTCTAGGCCAGGGATGGCGAATCTTTTGGCGATTGAGTGCCAGAGTTTATGAAAGAAGAGTATACTCGCTCGACTCGCGTGCCAACCCATCAAGGAGATAGAGGTATCGATTATTTTTATGTCTATAAGAGGCATAGGATGTTTTTATAACAAAAAACAATAATTTTTTAAATGGTATTCACAATTATTTGTTTTGAAGTTTAAATATTTTATTAGAGTGCATAACAAAGGGAATTATATAAATTAAATACCATAGAAAATCTCTATCAGTCATTTATTACATTTTTATTTGGTGTTGAATAACATATTATAATAAAATTATAATTTATATGAAACAAAAAGAAAAAAAACATGTGACAGAATTAAATTATAATAATAAACATTAGTCATCAAATGCATGGAGTACCCATGAAAATGAAAGAATCCTCTATCATTGTTAGTGTGATTTCTGTTGTTGTGCAGAAGAAGACAGAGGAATCACATCATGTTTATATTTTGTTGTTTTTAACATTACACAAGCTGCACTTGCTGCAATTACAAGTTGTTCACATGTTTCAGGTGTGACAGCAACGGGAGAGTAGAATACTCGAAAAATTTGACTCAATAGCCCAAACGCATTTTCCGTTACTCTGTGAGCACGAGTTAACCTGTAGTTGAAGATGACTTTAGATTTTTCTCCTCAAGCTGTTATTTTATAGTATGGTTTCATGCCATGTTTGTATAATCTGAAAGCTTCATCTCCAACTATAACATAGGGCACTACTTTATTCGAACCAGGAAGTCTCTCATCTGGAGGAAATATATTTCCCAAAAGCACTTGTTTCCCCATGACAGACTTCACAAAAATTCCACTGTCCCCCTCTTTTCCATATGACCGAACATCTATCTATTGCTATAAATTTACAGTTGGCATCAACCAAAGCAAGTAATACAACAGAAAAGTACTCCTTATAATTAAAAAACGTATACGGCGCTCTTCTTTGTCTTCCCATCTGCAACTTAGTCAGATCAATTTTATTTGTTATTTGGACCCTGTAATCTAAACTCACCGTGAAATTGCCCTTAGCGCCCTCCTAGCTCCGTGTGCCAAAATAATTGCTCCGCGTGCCACTTTGAGCACACGTGCCGTAGGTTCGCCACCCCCGGTCTAGGCAGACTTTGTTTCTAGAAAATTGCCCATTTTTCTAGGTTGTTAAATTTGGTGGCATAAAGCTTTTTGTAATGTTTTCTTATGATCCTTTGTATTTCTGTAGTATCAGTCATAATTTCTCCCCTAGAGGTGAACTTTATTAAAGTGATATTCTTTAAATAGTACTATTTCCTCATTTTTTGTATGCTAATATCAAGATCTCATTGCACATAAGGAGATCTATAATGTGTGCAAGTTTTAACTTAGAACCTTCAAAGATAATAAAAAGATTAGATAAAAATGGATGAACCCTTGCTCTAGAACTTTTTCTTTAGGACCAGAAAGTAAATATTTTAGGTGCTCCAGGTCAGTCTTCATCATAACTGCTCAGCTGTGCCATTGTAGCACAAAAACAGCTATAGAAGATAATGTAAAAAAAGGGGTATGACTGTGTTCTAATAAAACTTTATTTACAAAAATAGGCATCATACCTTAATGCCTATAGGCCATGTTTTACTGACCCATGCTCTAGAATAGCTAAAAACATTTAAAAGAGTGCGACATCCCTCTTCTCAGCCTTTCTATCTCTGATTTTCCTTTGAGACCATGCTCAAAACCTACTCCCCCACCAGCTTCTTCTCCTTCTCTGTATGTGTTTTCTGTTCTGTATGTTATTATATTCCAAAATGAACGCCTTGTTTTTCCAACTATATTGATAGCTATTTTGACTGTTTTCTTACTTCTCTTTATTCCTTCCCTCCTTGCAGTGTTTCCCCCTTCTACTCCCTCAAGTTTTAATAGATGAGTCAGTAGACATTTGTTGCTAAAAATAAGTTTAACTTTTAAATAACATATTGTGAAAGTAATTTTATTTTAATTTCTCATGCCCTACCAAAGTAGCCAATAAATGTTATTGTTAATGAAGATCTTAAATTTTTTAAAGGAAATTTTCAACACTTAACCCTTTTAGTGCGGCAGGCCGATATATCAGCTCACACGTAGAACATAGTTAAAAGCACTCTAACTTATTATATTTTTTGGGGGGGTGAGGGGAAGCCGGGATGGCTCAGTGGGTTAAGTGCTCACTTTGCAGCACCAGGAACCGGGGATCAAGTCCCGGCCCCAACCCGTGTGGACCCATATGCTGAACTGGGGAGTGCCCCCAGTTCAGTTCTCTCTCTGTATTTCTCTCTCTCTCTCTCTCTCTCTCTCTCGCGCGCGCGCGCGCTGTCAAAAATAAATAAATAAAATATTTTTTAAAAAATCAGTGTTATATTTTTTTTTTGTATGATTGAAATAATTTCTTTTTCAGATTATGTAAAAGAATAGTATTATTATTAACCAATTTATACAAAACTAAAAAAGCCTTATATGGATATCTAAAACAATAACTTCATAACGTGTTTTTTTTCTAAGGTGATACATTTTATTAATTTACCCTTCACATTTATTGCTAGTACCACTGGCAGAAGGTAGCACTAAGAGGGTTAAGGCAAGGAAAACCAGTGAGGCAAAATATTCCAAAGCCCTAAACTAATGTAGAGATGAAAAAGAGATGGAAATTAAAGAATATTTAGTAGATAGAATTCATATTGATGAGTCCTTTATTTCAGATTCAGATTGAAAGAAGATGTTTTCCAAGTAATACTACCATAAATATTAAACAGCCTAGGTAGTTATAAGTGAAAAAAGGATTGCATGGGCATAGCAAAGTAAATGGCATATTAACAAATTATCTTCACATGTAGTTTTGTGAGATTCTTTTATAATAATGGTTTTATTATTATTTTCAAGTTATTTAACCTAAAATTACAAAAATAGTCCAACTTGTTTTTGGATATCTCTGTAAGTAAGCTGTATGTTAGTGCTTTACCAGACAGACTTAGTGAGTTTAATGCCAGGAGAGACTCCTCTGTTATTTTGAAAGGATTATGCTTTTCAGCTTTCAGCAACTTTTGTGGCTTATGACATTTTTATTCTTTTGTAGTTAGATGCTTTCTCTTTATAAGTCAAAATTATAAAAATACACCTAACAAAAGCATACTGGAAATTTCTTATCTTCCAACTCCTTCTCAAGCCATGTTGATTTACTCTGTTCAAGGCAACTCTGTTAGTTCTAGTAGAAAATTCTAAAATGAGTAAGAAACTCCCTTGCAACGGTTTTGCATATAAAAGAACATATAAGACATATTACATGCAACCAGAATATAGTATGGAAAATAATGAGCTACAAAAGAAGTTTGATAAAGTAGTTTGAATTGGGGCGAGATTGATTACTTTAACCGGGTCAAGTGAATGAGAAGGAGAATGTGGCTGGACGCTGTATGAGTTACAATATTTATTTTGGCTAACAAATGCTAACTGTACTAGTGTGCTGAAGAGGTCGCCACACTTCCAAAAATGCTTAATCAATACCAGAGAGATGGAAGCCTGTGAAATGTTAATTCTTGCCAGTTTTCTATACTAATAGATGCTGACAGTGTAATTGTCAGTAAACAATTACTGATTCTAGATATCAGTTATGGGTATAGTTAATGATGGAATTATTTTAGCAATAGCCTTGGTAAAAAGCTTTGATTTTCTTTTGTCTTTTCCCTTTTTAAGAAGAATGCTTTGTCAGATAATCAAAAACAAAATAACAGGTTTGTTGGATTTCTTTATTGCTGTTTACAAGTATAATTTGACAATGTGTTAAGTAAGATGTTAAGAAATGAATCACTCTCAGTTTTAAAGCATACCAGATGAATTAAACCAAATCTGCATAAATTTATTTATTTAAAATGTTGCTATTTTGCCTTATTCTGAAATACAAATGGATAGATACTTTATGCTTGTGTTGATGTTCTTGATTGTCGACTGCCACCATATTTCAAGTTAGTTGTTACTAATGCAGCCTGTCTTCATATACATAAAACATTTGCAGTGTACAGGGTCTGGCAGAAGTAATACCCTTTTTTAAAGTAGTATAGAAAAATCATAAATGTTTATGATTTTATAATAGAAGATTTGGTGTAGATTACCAGCTCATAAAAAATAGCATTACTTCTGTCGGACCTTGTATCTTAACCTTTGGGATGTCACTGTTATAGTAAGTAAAGACGAACACTTAGTTTGAAGATAAATGGCAGTTTAAGCATAGTGTTATTTTTCTGCTTCTTGTACAAATAAAAATTACTCAGTAGCTCAAAATGAGGGCTAAAGTGAAGTGAAAAACAAAACAATACATCTATATTCAATCATGCTTTTTTAAAATGTCAGAGAATAGAAAATGGATGGAGTTTCTAGGCTTATGATAGAAGATTTAGCTACTTTCTGTCAATATACATGTTATAACTCTTGGATGGGAACCTGTGGCGAAACAGTTTGTCCAAACTTTTAGGTTCCATTTTATCTGTCATATACGATTTTACCTTCTTTTGTAGGATTTTGTTGACAATGATTCTTTCTTATTTGGCGTATGTTAACTCTATTATGCTTGTTATGCTACAAATTCAGAAAGGTTCTCTCTAGGCCAACATTCTAGAATGGTAAAGGTCATCCATTAATGTTGAGCCCATTTCTCTATACATTGAATGAGATCATTGTATGAGATTCTATGGGTCAGAGTGTTATTAACTACAACATACTTATTCATATATGTTTTTAGTCCTGCACACGCTATAATTCCACAACTTCATGCAAAACAAGGAAATATTCAATTAATAAATCCTATGGGCATTGTGGTATTCTAAGGTGAAGATAAATTTTATGAATTTTAAATGTCAATAGTGATAAACCTTATGCAAAATTAGGTTCCTGGGAGTAAGGTTTTAAGATGCCTGAATTCTTTTAAAGCTTTTGCATTGGGCATTTTTTTAAATTGTTAAATTTATTGAGGTGAATTTTTGTTGTAATTATGTGTATATTATTCTGACGCCCTCTTGGTAGTGGAATTTGATAATTCCAACCTCAGTCACTTAGCTAAAGTAATAATCTACCAAATGTTTATTGACTAATGATAATGTCGATAAAAATAATGTATACATGGTGAATTATACAAATCAGCAATGTTATTATTTTCATTGTATAATGTCAGACCTAGAAGCTATTTTGTTGGAATAAAAATAGAAAATCAAAGTATTATGTACTTCTTCTTGGGTATGTATTTATCTTAATATACCCAAGTGTACCTGACATAGTTCTTATACACATAAAGAACAATTTTAAATAGTTTCTCATTTTCTTCACTTAGTAGCATTGTATTCACGTTGGTTTTTCAAATTAAAAGCTGAATATGTTGTTTCTTATTTAAAGATTGAAGTTTAATTTTAAGATCAGTGACTATTAGGAGAAAAAGTGAATTTACATATTCATTATTACCTCTTTTAGCTAAAAAACATTTTAACCTGTTTAATGAACATTTCATTTAGTATCCGGTTATACCTGTGGGTTTATGTTAGCTAGCGGTTTTATTGGCCAAAACATTTCAAGTAGTTTTCTTTACCCTTGTTATAATAGTCAGTTAGAAAGAATACTGTCATTTGTGAGAATGTGGATGGACCTTGCGATCATCATTTTAAGTGAGGTAAGTCAGACTGAAAAAAATCAAGAACCATATGACTTCACTTACAGGTGAAATATAAAACTGACAGTAACAAAGAAACAAAAACTCGTGGATACAATCTATAGTTTAGTGGTTACCTGAGGGTAAGGGAGGAGGGGTTGTGGGAGGAGTGAGAGGGGGCCATCAGATATGTGGTGATGGAAAGAGAACTGACTCTGGGTGGTGAGCACACAATGCAATACATAGATGATGTGAATTGTGCACCTGGAACCTATAATTTTTACCAACCAATGTTACCCCCAGTAAATTTAACAATAAAAAGAAAGAAAACTTTGAGAAACAAAATGAAGTGAGAAATTATTAGCAATATTTTTTCCATTCAGTGGGTTGTGCTAAGAGCAGCGGTTTATAAGGAATATGAACACTTTGTACCCTGGTGAAATAAATGGAAGACTTTTTTCACAGATGTCTCTGTAAATCCCTAACAGTCACTTTATGTATTCTTCCTTCCTCTGTGTTGAGAAAGGCATCATTTGCTTTTAGAAACATAGCACCTGTGAGCTAAATTAGATTTTGCTTTGCCCATTTTTAGAAGAAAGACATTTTCATTAGCATTTTTTTTTTTGCTACCTTCCCTAATGGACAACAGCCTAAAATTGAAACCTCAAAATGGACTCTGAGCCAATTACTTAACCTCTTATGGAACAAAGCATTTAATAGAAAAAAAATAAGATTAGAAATATGAGTTATCCTTTTCAGATAGAAGTTGGCTGCTAATCAGTAGAGAAAGTCTTAAAGCATTTTTTTTTTCTTTCACTAAGCTTACTGTTCTCAGCATAACCCAGGAGATAAAAATTTAGAATTGTTTCCTATGCTTTTCTCTTATATAGATTAGAACCATTTACATAATATAGTGGATTCAAATGATTTGTTAACCATTGTTTAGATAATTATATAGCCATAAAGTAATAGTTCCTGTTAAAAATTGTGATTTAACCAACATATAAATTTATGTAAATAAGTTTCCTAAGTTTTTCTTAGAGATATGTTATATTCTAAGACTAAAAACATCTGCAACTAAATTCACTCTCTCCTACTGCTGTCATATTTTTTTTAAAGATTTATTTTTATTGTTTTTTGACACAGAGACAGACAGACAGAGACAGAGAGAATGGGGAGGGCCCAGAGTAGTCCCTATAATTGACAGCATTAGTTTTCCATATGGTTTCACTCCACAGGTGGGCGTGGGGCTGTGCAGGGCAGGAACTGGTCCTGGAGCCTGCCTCATAGGCCCTGACAAGAACTGAAATGGGGGCACAACCCAGTTCACTATATGGGGCCGCATGGGCCAGACCCAGGATTCAATCCTCGGGCTCTGGGGCTACAAAGTGAGCACTTAACCTGCTGAGCCATCCCAGCTTCCCCAGATTTTTGTTTGTTTGTTTGTTTGTTTTTAATTTATTGTTAAATTTGATGAGGTTACATTGGTTGGTAACAATTAGACAGTTTACAGATGTACAAGTCCACCTCACATCATTCATGCATCGTATTATGTGCCCATCACTCAGTATCAGTTCCCCTTCCATCACCTTATATCTAGTGCCCACTCCCACCTCCCCCCACAAC
>PVKE010033471.1:0-17911 GCA_004027555.1 Craseonycteris thonglongyai
TAAATTTACCACCCTAACCATTTTTCAGTGTGCAGTCAGTGGCATGAAGTATACTCACATTGTTGGGTAACCATCACCACCATTCATTTCCAGAACTTTTTCATCTTCCCAGACTGAAACTCTGTCCCCATTAAACACTAACACCTCATTTCTCCCTCCCCTCCCCGCAGCCAGCCCCTGAGGAACACCATTCTACTTTCTGTCTCTGTGAATTGGACTATTCTAGGTATCACATATAAGTGGAATCATATAGTATTTGTCTTTTTGTGGCTGGCTTATTTCATTTCACACTATGTCCTTAAAATTTATCTATTTTATAGCATAAACCAGAATTTTCTTTTCTTTTCAGGCTGAATAATATTGTATTGAATGTATATGGCACAGTCTGTTTATCTGTTCATTCGTTGATGGACAGTGGGGTTGCTTTTTCTACCTTTTGGGTATTGTGAATAATGTTGCTCTGAAAATGGGTGTGTAATTACATGTTTAGAAATTTTCTTTTGAATCTTTTAGATATATACTCAGAAGTGGCATTTCCAGATCATATGGCAATTTTATTTTTAATATTTTGAGAAACCACGATGCTGTTTTCCATAATGTCTTCACCATGTTGCACCCTCACCAACAGTGCCCAGGGTTCTAATTTCTCCACGTCCCCACCAACACTTGTTCTTTTCTGGTATTTTGATCGTAGTCATCCTAGTGAGTGTGAGGTAGAGGAATCATAACTCTTAACGACTTTAGAGGGTATAATAAAAGGGCAGGGATTGGATATTTGGAAAAAACTTTAGGAGGAGGATGTTGTTAGAGTGCTGCTTATTTGGTCCCATGTGAAGAACAAGTCCAAGTAAAACTTGAGAGGGATAAGTCAGGCTTTCTCTTTCACGTGGAGATCTAAGGAGAACATTTGGAGATCTAACATGTGTACCTTCCAGGGGGCCCCGGACAGTGTTGCTACCAGATCATGACATCATTAGTCATGTTGGAAGTCTCATTGTCCTTGTCTTCCCCTCCCTCTCCTCACTTCAAGTCTGGAGGAGTTGGAAACTACTGTAAGTGACTCGTAAGCTGGAAGGATACCTGGGTTGGAAAAGAAAGAAGCATCTGACCACACCCCATCTATCGCCTACTCACTGTCCATCTGCAGCGGACATAGATTACGAGAGGTAGGTAGGAAGCTTTCACTTTATATAAAGACCAAGTTTTGATTATGAGATTGACTATTCTAGGTAGGTACCAAGTTGCAACTGCCCTTTGTTATTTAAAATGATTGTTGAACTTCTTGATGACCTAAGAGAGACCAGAGAATTCATGGAGTCAACTTCCATTTTCATCCAGGGCAATTTGTAGCCCCATAGAGCACATTTTAAGGGAAATAAAAAGACCCAAATACAATTGCTTTATGATTATATCCTGTGGATCCACCATATTCAGTGAAATGGTTATGTGCACATGTAAAATGATAGCGTCTTTCACAACTGAACTTCTGCCCAATTGCAATTGAAGTGATGGTGAATTGTTCTTGGAAAATTGAGAATGTGGAGAAGAATATCTGACACTTGTTGGGATATTTATAAAGAGAGACTGTTTCAAAGTTATGGTATTCAGCTGTGGTGTGTTTAGTCTTTGGGAGAAGTGAGCATCCTTAATGGGAGGCCTCTAAGTAGGAGAAATGGGAAAAACTGTTATGGCTGAAGAAGGTATTGGACACGGTTCTGCTCATGATTCCTTTAAGACAATGCGATTCTTTGGTTCTAAGATGTTTGATGTTTAGCTTTTGAGTTTGACTTCACAAACTCAATGTTTCTTAGCCACATGTCAACAACTTTTTAGTTTCTCTCTCTCTTTCTCTCTGTCTCTCACTTGTTCTTAGAAATGCTTCAGGATTTTTTTTTTTTTTTTTGTACTGAGGACTTAAAAATAAAATGTAAGCTATGCCATTTATTCAAGACTTAGAGAATAACACATTATATATGTTTGCCATGTTAAAATAGCTACTGACAAGATGAATTTCTTTCTTTGTTGTTGTTTTTTTAAAGTATTTTTGTTTCTCTTGTATTAAAAGAATGCTCTCAAGTTACTTTTGAGCAAAATGTTCAAATTAGTCCGTCTGCATCCACTCGATAGCCGTAGTCATGTCATAATGGGAGTAAAGTTTTCTGTTTTTAGGAAAGCGTCTCTCCTGTTTGGTTATTATCATTTTTTGAAAGTAATTTCTCCATAATCCCACTTATCCTTAATCCCACCAGGCCTGCATTTAGCTCATCTCCGTATTCCATCAGAGCACCGTTGAGATTTTGTCAGCAGTTAATGAGAATAAATAAAATCTGTGTAAATAGTAAGACGATCTATTTCCGTTTAATACAAAAAATCCAGACACGGGACTAGCTTCAGATGTCCATCTGAGCCAGCCTGCCTCTCTGCCCTTCTCCTGGGTTGTTGGCATCCTCAGGCCAGTGACAAAATGGCAACAGGAATTCTAACAATACATCCAGTCATGGTCATTGCTAGAAAAGGAAGAGACAGTCTTATTTTTCCCTTAAATTAAGAAAATATTTCCTTGAAGTGTCTCCTTCTTCCCTCTACCACAGCTGACTTACACATACATCCCATTGGCTGGAATTTGTGATACATCCTAAACTGGGAACTGGCAAAGGGCAGGGTAGTGCCATAGTTGACTTAGAAAGCTAGTGTCCACTTTGTAGAGTGTTTATGGGTCAGTTTTTCTTAAAGCACAGGGCCATTACAAAAAATAAATGGGTATGACTATGTCAATAAAACTTTATTTACGAAAAACAGGAAATGGACAGAATTTGACCTGTGGTTAAGTTAGTTTGCCCACCCCTGGTTCCACGCTTCCAAAAGATCGATCTGGTTGCAGTTCCAGTACAAAAATGGTTTTAAGATTGGATTGAATGGGTTTTAGACCAAGCTCAAGGATTCATATTTTCCCCGAACCCAAAGTCAAAGGCCCTGCCTTCCACTTTGTTTATGTGATGTGGAAACTACTTTTATAGTAGTTTAACTTACAGTCAATTTAGTGTGACAACTGGTACATTCAGTAAGTACTTAGATTCAAAGTTTATTTCACAGAGCTGATTGGTCAAGCAGTCAAAATAGTGGCTCTTGCCAACGCATAACGTTGGTGTAATTTAAGCAGATAATCAGGAGCCAATCTACCTGAAAAGTTAGTTTATCTGAAATCTACATTTCTCATTGAATCTAGTGTGAGAACATCGAATTAAATTGCACTCTGAATGAGGGCACAGCTTGCCTTGGAATTAATTTAAGGAATTAATTAGGAAACTTCTGAAGTTGTTGCAAAAACTGGTAACAGGATGTCATCTGCATATTGCCTAAGCATTCATATTTTAGAAGACACACGTTAACTATTTTTGGCTGGGAAGTCACATGATGGGTGCATGGCCTGAAATCTCAAGGACAGGAACAGTGATTTGTATTCTGGGGAACTGCTTTTTAAAACTCTCAGAAGTGAAGGCAAGATCTCCATCCCATTTCTTGGAGCAATCACTGAGGTTGTGCGTAATCATTTTGACTGAACAGTTTCGACTTGTCAGATCGAAGCATTTAAGGATGTTATCTTTCCAGTGTTGGATTGTGTCAGTCAAGCTTCTCTTTCCTGCAGACACCCTTCATGACAGTTTGGGATGATTCCCTAATTTTTCAGTCATTTTTGGAAATTCAAAAAATCACATTCCAGCTCTTAAACCTTTTCCTGTTCTTTCAAAAACCTCAACCACATGTTCATTTCAGGCCTTGCACTTTCTGCCACTTCCCTCCAAACCTAGCACGGACTGGATTTCTGTCTGAAAACTGTTTCTGGGGTACACAATCTGCTCTCTCACTACCCCCAACCCTTCTCCACGCTTTTCCCTCTTGTGTCTGAGACTGAAGGTATTGGAAGGCAATGCACCATCTTGTCAAATACAGTTGGTGGGGACTCGGCTGTCTTCAGCATGGCATTTGTAATTAGTGTTCCACTATGTGAACAATTAGATTTCCCTGTGAAGGTGGCGAGGTTACTCCCCCATCTATTGCTTGGGGCTCCATCTCTGTTAACCATTTCACTGTTGGCTTCCTCAGAGTGTGAGCACATGCATGCTGGTCCTCCCACAGCGATATCCTTCAGTTCTAGAGGGTTCTCTAGACAACCTTCCCTTGGAGCCTCCTGGTATGAGAGGTCTGGTTGAAGCTTACCCTCTTCCTGCCTTACTCCCAGTCTCTGTCCTTGCTTTGTGCACCCACCTTGTCACCCACTGCTGCTGGTTTCCCCTTGCCAGCAGGAAGGAGCTGCTTCATGGACATGGGACCCTTGTGTTTGTATAGGGCCTGAGCTCAGAAGGGCCCCGCACCTGCAGTTAGATGCTCTGAGGGTGCCAACTCGAAATTCTTAATAATGTTATCTTTGAATTTGTGTTTTGGAAGTGAGGTCAGATGAGAAAATGAAGTATGTGCCTATGTTGCTGTGTAAGGAGAGAACTGCATGTGGACTTGGGCCTGGGAGGTTTGGGTTAGTGTATGACCCCACTGTGTCTTGGGTGGAACAAGGAGATATCTGTCGCTGCCATGAGCTGGCAGGGCCACTGTACATATGGTGGGCAACTCAGTGGGGCCTCTTGCCTATCCCCAATCCAAGTACTAGGCTATTCCTAACAGGAAGGTCAATGCCCTAGGACTCACCCTTCTGTTGTGAGTTGGAATGGTAGGCCCATGGGAAGGAGATATTACCCATCTCGGGCAAGAACTCCACATTTTTATTTTGCGCTGGGACCTGCTAATTATTTACCTGGAGCTTCCAGTAGGTGGTCCTCATGAGTAGTGGTGGTCAAACTGCTTAAGCCACTTCAGCAGCGAGCACTTCATCCATAGCTATGTACATTCCTTCTTACGAAGAAGGGTGGGACTGCTGATGTCCCCTGGGTACCCTTCCCTAGCCCTGCCAGATCTCTCCTGAACCTTTCTCCCCACTCTAGCTCTTGAGTGACCCACCGACTTAAATAACCAGGATCCCTGACTCAGTGGTGAGATGTTTAGAAGACGCCTTCTCTTAACCATGATCTTGCAAGAGAGTTGGGGAGCCATTCAAAGGCCCTCTTATCATCTTAGGTGGGAGGATGGTTGCCCCACACGATGCTGAGGTGCCCCCCACATCCATTTCCTCCTTCCTACTCCTCTTTCCTTTCTCAGTGATTAAGGCCGAGAAGCCATTTTGGCCTTTTTGGATCCTGAGGGAACCCTTGGACCTTCTTCTAACTCCACCCTGGAGAATTTTGGGATTCTGTTTTCATCAGTGCCCTGATTGCGTTGATCCCTGCTATTTTTGCTCACCTCTTGGGGTAGAGAAACATCTCTATCAGAGCCTCTCCCCATAGTGTTAAAAAGTGTTCACATGGACCCTTAGCATTACAGGAATTTGTGATGGGTGCGAGGTGACAGGCTATTTAGCTGAAATGATAGTCTCACTAAACAACTACATTTCAATGCTGTGTATGTCTTTGTATTCAATTTCACCCTTCTTGAACATCTGGGAAACTTCCTCCCCACTTTCCAGTATTTGCCTTAAATTTTCTACACAGTTTCTCTTTATGGTTTGTGCACTGGAGACAGCCATAACGATTTTCTAAGGATTTTAAAGACTTTGATGAAGACTTAAACTGAGCCTTAGTTTCCTTGTGGGTAAGATGGAAAAAACAAAAATCAGTCCCATTTACTTTACGTGGTATTTGCAAGAAATCACTAAGATAATTGTGAGATACCCATAATCTAAATCTAAGTAAAGACAGGCCCTAGACTTCTATGGCTTTTCTCGGGGCAACAGCTGTTTGATGATGGGAACAAACAAAACCCATGAAAACCGTTTAGGCTCAAGTTTAAAAAGGGAAGTTTCACTGAAATGAACATTTCATGGTGACATGGCAGTCACCTGACTGGGAGGAGTTGGGCTCTGGCTCTATACGCTTTGTGGCTGGAGATGAGGTTGGGGTAACTTATCCTGAAGAGATGAAGCTGGTTTATGTATCTGAGGTACATAGACATCTCTGAGAAATTAGAATTGGGTGCTTTTGTGTTCTGAGAATTTTGGGGTGATTTAAATGTGGTACTTTTGAAGTCGACCTGGTGTTTCTATTGGCAAATATTTTGCTGCTTTGATTCTGTCCTGAGTTGCCTCTCAGGGAGATCATTCACACTTCTTTTTCCTTTAATTATTCTTCTGTTTTATCTTTTCTACATAAAAAAAAAGCAAACCTCTTCCACCTCCAGCCACCCCGACCCCCACCCCCCATGCTTCTTCTTCTTGGATGCAGGATGTCCCATGGCTTGGACTACTGCCCAGCCTTCAGCCAGCTAGTCTGTGGGATGGCACACGATGACAAAGCCAGGCTGACTTCTAGGAACCCTGCTCCTCTGCTGTTGTTTACCAGCTGCAAATTCCATCTGGTCTTGCTGACGGGAACATTGACACCATCTGCAAAGATTGGAATGAAGCAATTTTGGTCTAAGGAGAAGGAAAACAACAAGTTGAAGCCCATTTAGGAAATGTCATGTGTGTTGCTTCAGAAGGAAAAATGGACTGTGTTACTCTACGCTCCCGTATTTGGTGGGTATCCTGCAGAGACGCATCTATAGTTATCACCTTTGCATGTACTGACTCTTTTCTCTTCAATAAGGCAAACACAAACTGAAAGAAGTCCGCCCATACTCCGGGACGAATTTCAACGATGAACTGACTCCAAGGTTGTGTTGCTACAGATTGGGGCCAACTCCCATGGTGGTGCAATTGGGGTCAATGTATTTTGCTTGTGTATATGGTGTGTAAAAATTTTAGTCATGTGCTTTTCTTATGACCCAGACAGTTCCCTATGTATGACACCATAAACCTTCACAAATACCTCTAATCCTACCCTAGGACAAAGGATATTAATAATAGTAGCTAAAATTCCTACAGTGCTGAGTGCCCTGCACTGCTCTGAATACTTTAAACATTAACTCACTTAATTCCCACAACAGCCCTGGAGGGGAAGCACTATAATATCACAGTTTTAAAGATGAGGCGACAGTAGCACAGAGAAGTAGTGTGGAGGGTACTCAGCTAGTAAGTGCTACAGCCAAGCTGGGAAAGTAGGCTGTCCTGGTTCAGTCAGTGGGTTAGGATTAGTCGCTAAACTAAAGGAGGTAACTACGTAGTTTAATAAATGCATTGTGTCTTTAGTCCTCATTTAGGACTGTGCATGGTCATTCTCCATTTGCTGTACCAGATCTCTTCTCCTCGTGTCTCTGGCCTGGACTGGCTCAGAGGGGCTTTCTCTCTCTGATTGCTTCGCTGGGCTTCGTTGCCTTCAGTTTCCATTTGGGAGGCACCAGGAAGAGACGAGAGCCTGGCATTTATGGGCTGTGAGTCCCCTTGGTCCCCAGTGGCTGCACCTGTGGTGGGTGGCCCGTTTTCTTCACATCAGGTAACATTACTGTCCACACCTTTAGGCTAAAGGGCTTGAAGCCCTCACTGAGCCAGTGCAAGTCCTGAGGCTCTGCCAACACCTGGGTTCTCTGGGCCCTGCCCACACCGGTGCAATAAGCCCTTCATTAAAATAGAACTTTTGGAGGACATCGTGTGTTTCACAGAAATTCCAACAGATCCACGCCTCCTCCGAGAGTTTCCCTATTTGAGTCTATACACTATTCAGAAACACTTGATGTTTTTAGAATGAGTTAGTAAAAGATCCATGAAAAAGAAAGTTAAAATTTAGGGCAAGGCCAGGCAGAACATATCATCTTGGCTTAGAATAGACAATAACAATAATCCCACACTTGCAAAAAGCTTCTTTTCCACATGCTTCTAGGTGCATTTGTTACTAACAACTATAGCTAACATTTACCAGCATCATGTTCCCCGCACCCTGCTGAGGACTTTGCATACATTATCTTATTTGTTCCTCAGAACAACCCTAGGAGGCAGAACCCTTATTATTCTCATGTTGCATATGAAGAAACGAAAGTTTACAGATTAAACAACCGGTTCAAGGCTGTGCAGTTAATAAGTTGTGCATGTGGGGATTTGCGTCGAGGCAGCTGACAGTGGAGCTCATGCTCTTAAGTCTGAATCAAATTTTTCTCTTAAAGCAACCTGGGAAGTAGGCCAGGCAGGTATAATTTTCTCCCCTTTATCACAGTGGAGTCAACGGAAGCACAGTGGGTTGAAGTGACTTTTCTAAGATCACAGAACTAATCAGTCTGCACTTACAAATGGCAGAACTGATGATTATTGGGAAACCTCACTGTGGAAATCATGCAGCCTGTGAGGCAGCTTTGCTTTGTGTGAAGTGTAATGGGCTCAGGGTTAAGAGATATGGGTTTAAATCCTGACTGAGACTTCCTAGCTCCTTAATCTTAGGAAATTCAGCCTCTGAGCCTTTGTTTCTTCATCTGTAATGTGGGAGAAATAATTCTTCTTTCACAGGATATGTGTGGGTGATGCAAACTAATTACAGACAAGTGCTTATTACTACAGTAGTGGTTATATGTTATATATCTATACATGATTATATGGGTGTATATGCTATATACGTGCACATTCATGCACACATGATATGTAATGGATGCATGTGTGTTATGTGCCTATATGTTGTATGCATGTTACACATGCATAAGCTGCAAGCACATTATGTGTTGTGTGCATGTAAATGCATGTTGATAGTTGCATGCACATGCATGTTACAAGTTACATGTGTGTAAGTTATATGTGTGTGAGTGTTATATACATGCATGCATATTAATATGTGTTTTAGAAATGCCCACACAATCTGTCAAAGGGTGGAGTGACAAATTGAGGTATGCACAGGGAAGCAAAAGCTATTTGGCTCCTGACTACCAGTGTGGCATTAGTTGGTGAATACCACCTAAATGCACCAGCTTCCAGGGAAGTCTGCAATGGGCTGGCCAACCTTCCTCCCCCTCTGAGCATGACTGAGTGCCTGCTTTAAACTATGGAAGAACCTGGATTTTGTATCAATATGAGGGCTTTATTTTTTTGCTGTGCTTTATAGTAAAAACTAGCTGCTGTAATTCTAAGACTACATAGCCAAGGAACGCCTTGAGGCAAAGCTTTCTAGGTAGTACATTAGATGCATTTATGTAAGGACAATGATTTTACAGACCGAATAACTGTACCTATTACAGTGAGGCCTTGACCTGAGTGGTTTTAGGGTCTATTCTCAAGTAAATTTTAAATGTGAGGTCTTTCTTAATCATCCCAGTGGGAAGTAATTTCTTAACCCTCTGAACTGTTGTAGAATTTATCATCTGTACCATTTCTCTGAATGTAAATTTCCAAATTGAGAGCTTATATTTCTTAAAAAGTGCTAGATCCTTTGCTACTGGATAAGAATGCGTTATGAATGAATTAAATGTGCTCCTTTCTGATCCAAGTTATGCTGTGGGGCTTTTAAAAAAAGCTTGATCTTCTCTATGCTAGAAACTCAGGTGGGTATAGGGGTACAGAGATGTGATATTTGGGCTCCAGTACCTGACACAGGTGCAAATAATTACAATGTGATATACTAAATCCTGTAAGAGGCTGTGGACAGGTACAATCGGTCTTTGTGAGTAACATTGAATACAAATACATTGTTCACAAAACTTATTAGTGAATGATAAACGTAAGTTATTTTCCTTGCTAAAAAACAGAATAAATGAATACAGTAAAGTCTCCCACAGCTAGAATACTTGCAGAAAGGAGTGTTTTGGTTTCTGGAATTTTGCATCAACTGGAAGTTGACCCACGCGGCATTTGTGGTGGTGAGAATGCATCGTGAATCTAGTTAACGCTGAAAATATCCCAAATCTCCACGAGGTGGCGCTATGTCTCTAGGAAAGCAGATCTTTCGAGTCAAACTAACCCCATTTGTGTTCAAGGCATTCTTGCAGTCACGACATTTCCTTCACTTTTTTTTTTTGCAGGATATGTCTGGAACATGTTAGTCAGTCAATTCACGTTCATTGAATAAATGTCGAATGAAAAGTTTTTTTTTTAAGGGTTCAGTTGAAAATGAGAGATCACTAGAAGTTCATTCAAAATACAAAAACTAAAATTTCCAAGGAAGATTTAGCATATTTTTACAATGTTTAAATTGTTTTAAAAAAACAAAACAAAAAATAAGTAAAAAACAAACAAACAGACAAAAAAACAAAACAACAGGAAGATCAGTAACTAAGCAAACAGTTTTGTCAAACGGATTTTGCAAATGTTAGAGGATGCAGTGCAGCTTGCAATTCTTGCTTTTACTTGATTGTACTCTTCGATCTAATTTTTCTACATTTAAAACAATACAAGCTGTTGTAAAAATATAGGCTATATACGAATAAATCAAATCAGTAAGTTAGTTTCATCTCCTATTTCCAGATATAATCGACCCATTCAGTTTTTAAAAAATACTTATTTGTATTTTTTGACAGAGAGACAGAGACAGAGAGAGAGAGAGACAAGGAGAGAGGGGAGGGCCCAGAGCAGTCTCCACGTCTAAACATTATTAGTTTTTGACGTAGTTTCATCCCACACAGGTGGGTTTGGGGCAGTGCAGGGTTGGAACTGGATGGGGGGTCCTCCCGCATGAGAAGCACACCCCAGTTCACATATGGACTCACATGGGTCCAGCGCCAGGACTCAATCACCGGACCCTGCGGCTGCAACTCGAGTGCTCAACCCTCTGAACCATCCCGACATCCCCCATCCAGTTCTTTTACTATGTGTTCATAAGCATATTTCCTGTTATAGTGAGAGACTGAATATACTAATAGACAATGGCCAGATCATACATAAAAATAGAACTCTGATTTACAGTGTGTAGCAGCCAGCCCAGAAAGCCAACCTGCTTTCTATAAGTCAGACTTGTAGGAAGTCAGGCCATTATTTTTAACAACTGGTCTAGGAAGGCAAGCAGTAACCTCTGTACAATCAGCCTTCAACAGCTAGGCCTTGATTAATACCTGACAGTTCCCCTAATTTCTGTCCCAGCTTTCAATTTAGCACTAATCAGAGAAAGCCAAATATGCACCCCTAATCAATCACATAGGATGCTCCACTTTTTGGTCCAACTCCAGCTTCTCCAAGCTAACTAACATTCTCCAATCAGGGCACACCTGAAGCCTTACCTTTTTTTATTTTCCCCCAAAGCTTTCCCACTCTGCTTGCCTTTGAGTGAGTATCTGCCACACACATATGATGGTACCTGACAATTTTACTGGCAAGGTCTGAGGAAAAACGAACAAACAAACTAACAAAAAACTCAGCCTTTGCTTTTCCTTATTTGGTTGGTCTTCATTTATTTTCACACTAGATATAGATTCATTCAGTTAACATGTATTTGAGTGTCTACTGCTTGAGAGGCTGGGGATGCACAGTTTCTGCCTACATGGTTCTTACATTTTAATGGAAGAGAAAAAAAGTAAATACTGGTAAATATGTTTGTTAAATAATGTTAATTTTCAGCAACAATGCCAAAGCAATTCAGAATAGAAAAGGTCTTTTGAATAAACGAGTATTCCTATGTAAAAGTTAATTGAATATCATATTCATAAGTTAAGTCTCTATGTATCATAGACTAAAAGTAAAATCTAAAATTATAAAAAATCGAGAACAGATTCTAGGACAAAAAGCTTTGGGGAAGCCAGGATGGCTTAGTGGGTTAAGTGCTCACTTTGCAGCCCTGGGGACCGAGGATCGAAACCCGGCCCCAGCCAGTGTGGACCCATATGCTGAACTGGGGAGCGCCCTCAGTTCAGTTCTCACGGGGGCGAGACCCCGGCCCAGTTCCTGCCCTGTGCAGCCCCACGCCCACCTGTGGAATGAAACTATGTGGAAAAACCAATGATGTGCAACTACGGAGACTGTTCTGGGCCCTCCGCCTTCTCTCTGTCTCTGACCGTATCTCTCTCTCTCTGTCAAAAACAATAAATAATTCTTAAAAAAAAAAAAAAAGCTTTATTGCCTTAAGGTTAGGGCAAGATTTCTTAGGTTTGGAATCAAATTATGATCCATAAAGAGAGTTAGTAAATTAGGTTGCAATCAAAATTACTGTATTTTTTTGTATATAAGATGCCCTCATATGTAAGACGGTTCCTACTTTTCTAACCCAACATTAAGAAATCAATACATGGGTTACTCCAATGTGTAAAACTACCCCCAATTTTTGGTCTAACAATTTTAGACAAAAATATCATCTTATAGATGGAAAATATGGCAAACACTTTTGCTGTTTGAAGGGCACTTCTAAGAGAATGAAAAACCAATTAATAAACTGTAAGAAAACATTTACAAAACATATCTGATAATGGAATTGTGTTCTGAATAGATAAAGAACTACCAAAATTTATGCAAACAAACCACCTAATTTGAAAAATGGGGATAAGATATGAACAGACATTTTACCAAAGGAGAGATATAATGGCAACAAAGCACAAGAAGAGATACTCCATGTTATACTTGCACGTCATTAGGGAAGTGAAAAATAAAACCACATTGAATTACCACCAAATACCTGTTAAAATATTTAAAATTAAAAAGGCTGACAATACCATGTCTTTTAAAGCAGGATAGAAAACTGGAACTCCACCATTGCTGGTGGAGGTGTGAAATGGTACAACCACTGTGGGAAAAGAGTTTCGGGATTTTTTTTTGAACTGTTAAACCTATGCCTATGGTAGACTCAGCAATTTCATTTCTAAATATTTCTCTAACAGTAGTAAAAACATGGGTCTCTATAAACACTTACAGATGACTATTTAGAGCAGCTTAATTTGTAATGTCCTGAAACTGGAAACAGCCCAAGTGTCTATCAACAAGTGAGTAGGTAAACGTATTGTGCTGTATTCAAAATGAAATACCATTCTGCAATAAAAACAGAAGAAGTATTTGAAGTGCGCAACTCAAAATGATTATGCGGAGCAATGTAATATAGACAAAAGAAGAGTACATAGGATAGATTTGAATTGATATAAAACTCTGAAAATACGAATTACTCTAAAGTCTTAGAAAATAGGTCAGTGGTTGTTTGGTTGAGAGGAATTACCATCAAACGTAGGGTACTTTTGTGGGTAATGGATATGTTCATTACTTTGATTGTGATAGTTTCAGGGGTGCATACCTATGTTAAAACTTACCAAATTGTACATATTAAGCACATGCAATTGATTGTATGTCAACTGTGTTTCAATAAACCTGTTAAAATGATATGTCAGAAATGATGTCTGTGATCTGCTCTAAAATATTTCTTGGTGGAGAGAGAAAGTAGGCCAGACTAAACTGGTCATTAGTTGGTAATAGCTAAGGGATGGGTAAATGGGGATTCGCTATCCTATTCTGTTCACTTTAATATTTGAAATTCTTCATAAACAATATGAAGAATATTGTAATTAATGCTTTGTACATAATATTTTGTGCCTTGTTGCAGGAATTTCACCTGGAATAGGGACCGAAAGTACAATATTGCCTATAAGATTTTGCACACTTTATTTTCAACAGAACTGTCAACTTGTGTTTTTAAAAGTTTCTTTGTATTTCTTTTGAGAAGAAGGGAACATGAGATTTGTTGTTTTCTAGTTACTTCTAAATTGGAACAGAGATAAAATTCAAGGAAATTTAATTCTGAAAAGGGATGGCTTTTCAAAGTAATGATCTTAAATATCTACAATGAACTAAAATAAGTCAAAGAGCATTCTGAAACTTTTCATTCTTTTTTTCAGAAGTCTTTATGGAGACAGCTTTAGGAGGTGAAATTTATGTTTTTTGCTCACCATTTCTTCCATTTCTACTCTTAAAAATGCAATCTATAGTATTTGAAAAATCTGATTATTCAAGTTTTGACAGTGTTGAATTGTATTTCTAAATAATATCAAACTTGTACTGAATACTTAGTGTTCTAAATTCTTGACATGGATATATTTAATCTCTCTGAAAATTTGTGCTATATATTACTATTCATTTTTACAGTTGATTAAACTGAGACACCCAAACTTTAACTCAGTTGCCCAAAGTTACGCAGCTAGGAAAAGTCAGAGTTGGAATGCAAACCCAGGAAATCTGGCTTCAGAAGTCCATGGTCTTTAATCACTGTGTTTTACTTCCTTAGTACTTAATTCACAATGAGTAAAACTAAGGATATAAAACTTTTAAGTTACCTCTGAATTCTTTGTTATTGAATATACAAAGATATTAATAGTACTAATGTTTTCCGTGTATAAGATGCCCCCATGTATGAGACAGCCCCTACTTTTCTAACCCAACGTTAAGAAATTAGTACATAGGTTACTCCCATGTATAAGATGACCCCCAATTTTTGGTCTAACTATTTTAGACAAAAGTATCATTTTATACATGAAAAAATATGGTCTATTTTCCCGAGTTAAAAGGTTTTCCTACAAAGTTTTACACATAGCAAACATTATTAAAGAATTACTTTTCTGTTTTTCTATGATGAACCTTTGCAGTGAACTGCAATGGTACTTACTTTGGATCCATGTTATTGTTTAGACAGTGGGTTTATCAGGAAAATGTCTTTTCATGGATCAGGAAGAGATGAATTAAGGTAGATGGATTAGGAAAAGGCACTGTCTTGGGGTGAAATAGCCTGATAAGCACAATGGTGCACAGCCCTCTGTCCTGGGGTGGTGAGTGGCAGAGACACAACCTTTTGCTGGGACTCAGCCCTTGGACAGATAACATATTGACCGGCAGATTGTTGACTGGCTTTTAATCTCTACTTCCCCTCCTGGCTGGTGGCTTTTGTGCTATGTACAAATTATACAATCATTAAACTACTCTCAGGAGCTTATCATGAGATTTATAGCTAAATGACAATTTTAGCTGTAATTTATGTGTGTGTGTGTGGCAGCAATGACAGCTGTCTTTCAACATATAATCCTCCCTTTCTTGGTGTTGACAGAGGCTCTGATTTTTTTAAAGATTTATTTTGTTTTTGACAGAGACAGAGAGAGACAGAGACAGAGAGAAGGGGGAGGGCCCAGAGCTGTCTCCATAGTTGTACATCATCAGTTTTCAAGATGGTTTCATTCCACACAGGTGGGCGGGGGCTGTGCAGGACTGGAGCTGGGCTAGGAGCCTCCCTCATGGGAGGCATGCCCCCTTGGGCCAGGGGCCAAACCGGGGGCAAGAACCAAACGGGGGGCCTCCCACATGGGAAGCACACCTCAGTTTAGCATATCGGTCTGCACGGGCTGGGGCAGGGATTCAACTCTTGGTCCCCGGGGCTTCAAAGGGAGCACTTAACTCACTGAGCTATCCTGGCTTCCCCAGAGGCTCTGATTTTTGACCAGACACATAAGCAGAATGAAAATCCAAATATCTCTTACAGTTATGTGCAGCCATGCAACTAATGGAGCTATGTAGCATTCTTTCATGATGGTGTTGAAAACATTTCTTAGAAGATTCTTGGTACATGTTTTTTGCATTTCTCCCTTCCCCCCACTTTTTCTTAATCCTGCTTCTTGCAACATGATATGGGGCTGAGTCACCATGTTGGACTATGAGGAGAAGAGCCCTTATCTAGGAAGAAGCCTCCTGGTACCTGATGATGTGAGGCCACCATAGGAACCCTAGGTTCCCTGTGTATGCAAGAGAGACAAGGTTATTTGTAGTATAAGCCACTTTTTCTGTACCAACTTTTACATAATACTTATAGTGGAAAAAGAAATTTAAATCAGTTATTTCCTTGCACCAGAATTGATCTTGGTTTTGTTCCCAAGTGTCATAGTGACTTGGCCAGTGTAATCATATTCTACTCTCAAATAGGTGACTTAGAGGGCTGAGGTATACTGTTGCACATTCACTGATATTGCTGGCTCTTCTGGTCATTTAAGTTGACTCTGCAGCAATCTGTGGTAACTAATTATTACAGATGATAAAGTACAGGGTCAAATTCTTAGTGGCTGATTAGCGTTGTCATAACCTCATTTGTTTGTTCAATAAACACTTCAATCCTACAAGCTACTCTATTACATAAGATACTATAACTTTACTTAACTGTGCTTTTATTTTACACAAATGCTTTATGTTTATATCTTTCTTCCAATTATCTTTTCACATGCATTGATGAAGTCACCTTATAAGCACCCACGTTATAACGAGTGATACATATACATACTTGAAGTTATGTATGTCCTTCCTGAGTATTAGCTCTGAGGCCTCCAACCTCTATCTCAACCATGATGGAAAACATTATAGATTTTGGGGAATCAACACATTTAGAGTGGAGGGAAAATGCCTTGGAAGACAGGGCACAGTGTGGGCAAAGACACCCATTGGGCAAAACCCAATATTTTATGTCTACTTACTTCTCTCTTCCAAAAGCTGTTACCATCGTCTCTTAGCTGGGATAATGCTGCAACCTCCTTACTGGTTTCTCTCTTACTCCTCTCCAGTTCACTTTATATTGAATAATTAGGAAGTTCATGAATCCTATGCAACATTTACTGCTTGAGGCTTGAAGAGCCTGATTTAAAAAATATGCTGAAAACTCTAACTATGCTAGATGCTGTTGTGGCTAAGAGACTTCTATTGTGCTGTCCTTGGAGTATTCAAATGTCTCAGTTCTCATTTCTCCCACATTCAAGGCTGTGGCTTGGACATGTGGTTTGTGCAGGCCTAGTTGCACCACTTCTAAGGAGCCATGAGTATCCTATATATTACTGATACATAAAAAATTAAAACTGGCAGATGTTTTAACCAAATCAACTGGCTACAGTTTTCCTATAGCTGGACATAAATTGCCATGTGTGAGGGACTCATTTTTCTTAATTGCACAAAGTCACCATATGGGCAAGTGGTGCCTCATGATCACTTGGGTATCATTGTGTTCTAGGCATGTGGGTATAATCCAAGTTCTTGGAGTTGTACTCCAAGTTGGAATGCACTGAATCAGCATAAAAGGTCTGACAATTAATTTTGTGAACTTACCACCCTGCGCTTACGTTGGCAGCACTGTTCGAACAACTTGGTAAGGTTTCATTACCTTGGTACATCGGTGTCTTAGAGCTATGTTTGTGTTGACCGGTGGTGGTGTCTTGCCGAGTGGTGTTTACTATTATTGTTGCATGTTCTTGTGTTCCATTGCGAGATGTTGGAACTTGAATTAGAGAAATGAGTAAACATTCACTTTCTTGTTTCTTGGCAAGAGTGAATGTGAAATTAGGGACTTGTTAGTCCAAGTTAATAGGAATAATGCCATAAAGAAAATGGCAGTGTACAAATGGATTATATATTTTTATGAAGGGACAGCAAGTGTCACTGACAAAAAGAGGTCAAGGCAGCCATTAAGAAGCAAAACTCCCAAAAACATGGCAAAAATTTGTCAAATTGTGTGTCAAAATTATTGCTGACTGTGAGAAGCACAGCAAACTAAGTAAACATTGATAGAGAAACAGAAAAATCTTCACTGAAAATCTTGGCATGGGAAAAGTCTGTGCAAAAATGGTCCCAAAGGACCTCACTGACAAACAAAAGCAAAGGAGAGTCGAAGTTTGCCAAGACCTTCTGGAGAGGCAAGATGATGTTTTGGGTCATATTTATCACTGGTGATGAAATATGGTGTACTGATATGACCCTGAAACAAAGTGTCAAAGTGCACAATAGAAGCTGGCCAAAAACACTCTGTTGGTCCAAATCAAGGGTCAAATTGATGTTGCTCAAGACAAGGGATAACAAGTGCTGGAGAGGCTGTGGACAAAAAGGAACCCTCATACACTGCTGGTGGGAATGTAAACTGGTACAGCCACTATGGAAGGCTGTATGGAGATTCCTCAAAAAATTACGAATGGAATTACCATATGACCCAGCCATCCCTCTACTGGGCATCTACCCAAAAAACTTGAAAACCTTGATCTT
>PVKE010033472.1:0-17908 GCA_004027555.1 Craseonycteris thonglongyai
TATTTATTTATGTTAAATTTATTGGTGTGACATTAATTGATATCAATTACATTGTTCATTTCTGAATATTATAATAATGAGGCAACTCTGAAAATCAGATTCTTTTCCCTTCTCAGGGTTTGTTGTTGCTGCTTGGTATGGGTTGTTATTGTTTGCTTGTTGGTGACTTTTTAAACTACCTTTGTGTGTGTGTGTGTGTGTGTGTGTGTGTGTGTGTGTGTGTGTGTGTGTGTGTGTGTGTGTGTGTGTGTGTAGCCACTGATGTCTGAGTTCTGTTTTCTTAGTGGTCAGCTAATACTTTTTTCCCTGTTTTATTGAGATTTAATTGATATATAATACATCACTATATGAATTTAAGGTGTTCAGCATAATTTCTTGACTTACATATTTTATGAAATGATTACCATAAGAGTTTAGTTAGCATCCATCATCTCATACAGATACAATAAAAAGAAAAGGCAAAAAAAAATTTTCCTTCATTATGAGAACTCTTAGGATTTATTCTCTTAACAATTTTCATATGTATCGTATAGTATTAACTATAATCATCTTTTGTATACTATATTATATCCCTAGTATTTATTTATCTTAGGACTGGAAGTTTGTACTTTCTGATCCCCTTCCTCTAATTCCCCCTTCCCCTCTTACCTCTGACAACCACAAATCTGATTTTTTAATTTTTTTTTAGATTTCACTTATAAGTGAAGTTATACAATATTTGTCATTCTCTGACTTATTGCACTTAGCATAATGCTCTCAAATTTCACCCACATTATTGCAAATGACAGACTTTCCTCATTTTTCTTATGGCTGAATAATATTCCACTGTGTACATATAGCACAATTTATTTATCCATTCATGGACACTTAGGTTGTTCCCATGTCTTGGCTATTGTAAATAATGCTGCTGTGAACGTGGGGGTACAGGCATGTTTTCAAGTTAGTGTTTTTGTTTCCCTTGGTCATATTTCCAGAAATGGTACTGCTGGGTTATATGGTAGTTTTAATTTTTTGAGGATCATTCAAACTGTTTTCATTAGTAGTTGTACCTATTTACATTCCAATCAAGAATGCATAAGAGTTTCCTTTTCTCCACATCTTCCCTAATGCTTATCTCTTGTCTTTTTTGATGATGACCATTCTAACAGATGTGAGTTGATAGCTCATTGAGCTCAGCTAGTTTATTTTTTTTTTCTTTGCCTCCTCCTCTAGTGCCAGCTTTGAGACAGGAAAGAGCTAGTATTTTGACATTTTCCTTGGAATCAAAAAAAAGAAGAAGAAGAAGAAGAAACCACTCCCATACACTGCTTCAACACTTAGCCAGGCTGATTGCACGTCTCCCTTAGCCTTTCCTTCCTGCCCACAAAAACTGAAAAGCAAGCCAGTGCAAAAGCTTAGGGGCTTCTCAGGCCTTTCTGAGCATGCAGCCAACCCTTGGAATGACTTGCATTCTCCATTCCCTTGTATGTGCAGGAACTTTTTAAAGGCCCACATATAATAACTCCTTTTCTAACCTCTTCCTTCTCAGTTTTCTCACTTTGTCATTTGTCCAAACTGTTGTCCCTTACCTTAGGCTACTGTGGCTAATAAGCTTTAAATGGTTTTGTGAAAAGCCATTCAGGAAGCCACCTGAGTCCTGGGAATGTTCCAAGTTGGACAAAAGAAAAGTGAGCCCTTGCACCGGTCCTTGAGGGTACTACCAGATAGGTTGCAATCCACAACTACAATTCTCTGAAAACAAGGTCCATATTGCTCCCTCTACCACTAGAGATCTGCAACGGGAAGTGTGGGCTGTCATCCTCATGGCTGCTGCCAATTCAAAGTGTGAAGGATAGTAAGTGGGCAACTTAAAATGTCACAGCACTTTTACTGCAGCAGCTTCTTTTCTTCACCTCACCTTCTTTTGGTTGTTGTAAGTTTTTTTTTTACTACATTCCAGAATTCTGAAAGAGTTGATTCTGACAGCTTTTGCCAGCTCATTAATTGCTTTTGTGGAGAGAGGGAGCCCTGGAGTTTCTTACACTGCCATTTTCAGTGACGCCATCCCATAATTTCTAGTGTGTGTCATTTTCATTACTGTTCTTATCTTTGTATTTTCTAATTTTTATTATTCTTTCTTTAGCCTATGGATTATATATATATAATTTTAAGTTAATTTTAAGGGATGTGTGTTAACTGTTTTACAGTTGATTGTGGTCTGAGGATATGATCTAGGTGATGATGATCCTTTAAAACTTGTTGATGCTTGCCTAGAATGTAGTCTTTTTTTTTTCTTTTGTAAATAATTTTGTGTGCTTGAAAAGAATGTGTATTTTCCTATTATTGGAAATGTTATCCTTTATGTCCATGTTATTTTAATTATATTGCTCAAGTATTCTATATTTTTCTGACTTTTTGGCTGGTTGATTTATCAATTACTGAGAGAGAGAGCTGTTAACATCTTCCAATGATAATGGATTTGTATTTCAAATCTTTCTTCTGGTTTGAATCATTTTTCTTCTTTCTGAAATACATTATTCAGAATTTTTTTAAATAAGATTCTGTATTCTATTGGTAATGAATTCTTATTTTTCTTTGTCTGAAAATTTTGTCATTATTTCACCCTTATTCTTGAATGTATTTTAATTTGGTATATGTTTGCAATTGTCTTTCATTTTTTATCAAAATGAAACATGCATATGAATTAAAAGTCCAGTACCACTAAAAAGCATATACTCATATAACAAATACTGCAGTTCCCACACTCACCCATCCTCATTAAGTACAGACTCCATCTTTAAAGGTTTTTCTATGCTTAGCTTTTTCTCTGGGCATTTATACATACCTACAATTTCTATGTGGTTCATTATTTCTTTTGATTAATCAAGTGTAATCATTTTTATTAACTTTCTATAATGATTATAGATGAAGCCTTACACTGCCATCTCCTGTGCTTTCATTCCACATCGTCCCAATGTAGTTACATTGCAATTTGTAGTTATTTTTTTACTGTTGTCAGTGCAAATAATATTCACACCCAAGCAAATACAACATGATTATTTCCTTAATTTTGGGGGGGTGTGGGGGTGTTCCCTAAAGTTACTTTTTAGTAGCCATTGGTGATTTTTTCCCCCTGCACCATCTAGTAGCCTCTAAATACAGTTTTCTTTGAGCGCTCTACTAGTTTCTTTTTTTGTCAATTATAGATATTCTTCTTGGAGACCTCTATTTTCCTATTGTTTTCTAAGCCTTATACCAGCTGTTATTCTAGGGCTCTTCTTTTTTGTTATTCTTGAAATTCCATGCCTTTCTCTTGAATTGGGTTACCTATTTCTTTCATCTATTGTTTCTCATTTCTTGATTCATTCTGTTATTTTATTTATTTATTTATTGTTTTTGTTTCAAATATTTATAATACTAATTTTTTAATAGGTTTGTCATAAATATGGTATAGTACAGTTATTAAAAGTAGTTCCTCCTATTTTTTTTTAGTTTTCTTTTTTGTTGTTAAATTTATTGGGGTGACATTAATTGATATCAATTACATTGTTTCCAGGTGTACAATTCTACATTACATTGTCTATACATCGCATTATGTGCTCACCACCCAGAATCAGCTCACCTTCCATCATCGTGTGTTTGATTCCCCCTCCCTACTCCCCACACCCAGCTCTCCCACCCACCTCCCTCCTTGCCCTCAGGTAACCACTAAACTATTGACCGTGTCCATGAGTCTTTGTTTCATTGTTCCTTTCAATTTTATATTCCACCTATAAGTGAGGTCATATGTTTCTTGTCTCTTTCATTCTGACTTATTTCACTTAATAAGATGTTTTCAAGGTCCGTCCATGTTGTCACAAATTGCTGTATTTTATCTTTTCTTATTGCCCAGTAGTATTCCATTGTATAAATGTACCACAACTTCTTTATCCAGTCATCTATCAGAGCATTCTGTTATTTTAGTAAAGCAAATCCTTCGGAAACTTTGTCAGATTACAAAGATTACAGTGGCCAAAGGTATGGTGATGAGAGCCTTCAGTATTCTTGTTTTTTGAGTTAAATTACTGATTGTTCAGATAAGTTGCCCTCTCTCCCTGGGACACACAGTGTTGGTCATCTCCCTTCACCATCACCCTGGAGATTCCCCTTGATTTCCTTCTTTGTTGGATCTTCTAGTTCCTGTATTCCATGATTTGGGATAAACCCTCTTTTTTGTAGTGCATACCCTTCAGTAGTTTTCTGAAAAAGATTCATGGGCCATAAACTTTTTGAGACCTTGGATATCTAAAGTGCCTTTATTGTACCCTCATACTTGTTTGACAGTTTGGCTACATATAAAATTCTAGGTTGGAAATTCTTTCCCTTCAGAAATTCAAAGGCATTTTCTTTATTATTTTTAACTTATTAAATTTATTGGGGTGACATTGGTTACTAAAATTATAAAGTTTTTAAATGTATAATTCTGTAATATATCATCTGTGTGTTATACCAAAAGCAGTTTCCTATTGCTGTCTAGTTTGAGTGTTTTGGAGAAATCTAACTGTTCTGACATAAAATATCTGAAACTGATCTTTTGTATGTGGCATGTATTTTGTTTGTTTGTTTGTTTGTTATTGTTGTTGTTTTTCTCTCCCTCTGAAAGTCTGTAAGCCTTTATCTCAATTTTCCAAAATTTTAGTCATTTGTCTAGGCTAGTTCCATTTTTATTATTCTCAACCCTTCAAATATGAAAACCCACATCCTTCAATTTTGTAGGTTTTCTCCTATCCATTTTCTCTAATGTCTCCTAAAACTTCTGTGACTTGAATGTTAGCCTTCCTGGACTGATCTTCCCATTTTCTGATCTTCTCTTTTTTCGTATTTATTTTTTTAAGACTTATTTTATTGTTTGAGAGAAAGAGAAAGATAGAGAGAGAGAGAGAAGGGGGGAGGGCCCAGAGCAATCTCCATAGTTGTACATCATTAGTTGTGACATGGATTTCATTCAATACAGGTGGATGTGGGAACGTACAGGCCAGGAACTGAACCAGGGGCCTCTGGGATAGGAGGCAAGAATCTTTGCCACCGTGCCATCCTGGCAGTTACTGATTGTGCTGCAGTTTAGTATATGGGTTTGCAGGGACCAGGGCTGGGAATCGAACCCCAAACCTTGTGATTGTGAGGCAAGTGTTCAATTGCTGAGGTATCCTGACATTCCTTTTGTTGTTGTTGCTGCTGTTTTTTAATTTTTTTTTTTTTTTTTTTGGCTTTCAGCTATACATTCTGGGATATTTCTACATCTTTATTTTCTTACTTTTATTTTGATTTGATTTAAAATTTTTTAATTTGATTTTTTTTTTTAATTTCAGCTGTCCTGTTTTTAATTTCAAGAACTCAGTTTTGTTCTTAAATAATTATATTAAGGTTTCCTGTTTCCTCCAAATTGCTATTTTTACATTTGTTTGTTTGTTTTTGCCTCTGTCTTCTTGTATTTATCTTCTTCATGAGGAGGGATAGCTTTACATAGTCAACTGTGTTGCTAGAAATGGAAGTCCTGTCTAAATCTTTTAAAAGATATTTTTCAAGGAATCTAAAGCGTTCTTTTTCTAGGAAGAACTTACTATATTTTTACTTATATCATCCTATTGGTTATATAGCATTTCATAAATAGAAGAATTAGTCATTATATTAAAATGAAAAATTGTATTATATGGAAAAGTAATGTTTTAGGTAAACATGATTATGAAGAGAGAGATAGAAAGAGAGAGAAAGAGAAACAACTTAACAATTAACCTCAAATATTGTAATTGGAAGATTCCAGGACATTCCAGAATTATGAAAGTGAGTGAAAGTTAGTTCTGGGTAAATCTAATATGGGAGTGTGTGTGTATGTGTGTACACACACGTGCACATGCTCTTAATTTTTATGAATCCAGGAATGAAATGCACAGTAAATTTAGAAACAAAAACCCAAAGCATGGATGCCAGGATAGCTCAACAGGTTGAGCGCTTGCCTTGCAACCACAAGGTCTGGAGATCAAATCCCATCCATGGCCTGTATAAACCCATATACTAAACTGTGGTGCAGCTGGTAACCACCATGATGGTGGTGAAGGTTCTTGCCTCCCATGCAAGAGGTCCCCATTTTGTATTCCGCTCTGCACAGCCCCACATCCATGTGTGGAATGAAACTCTTGCTCTGGTCTCTCTCTCTCTCTCTCTCTCTCTCTCTCTCTCTCTCTCTCTCTCTCTCTCTCTCTCTCTTTCTCTTTTCCCCCTTCTCTCAAAAAATAAAATAAATCTTAAAAAAAAAGGAAGGAAGGAAGGAAGGAAGGAAGGAAGGAAAAACCCAAAGTAGAGGTTAAATCTTGTTCTTCATCTGTAGACAATAGATTGCTTTGGCCTCAGTTGTAACAGTTGTATGCTATCACAGGGTTTCTGAGATTCTTAAAAGGTGCCATAATAGATAATGTCTGTCACTTCACTGGTAAATAGAGAAGATGATTTCATTCTCTTTGGAGTAATTGTTTCCAATGAAAGCACCACTCCTAACCCCAGAGTAGTTTTCTTGCTGTGCCTGGCAAGGCTTCTTCTGAGAATGTATTAGATGGCAATATATAGTTACATACTAAAATGCATCTTCTACAAAGGAGTAAGAAATCATTGTGTAAAATGTTTATTTTTCATTTATCTACATGTCAAAATAGACTTGTAGTAAGTTCAACCAAAAATTTATTTACTTTCAAAACAAAATAAGGTGGTTATAAAAGAAATATAGTAGGTTCAGGTAAGTAAACATGATGAAATATTAGGAACCTCATCCATCAACTCGAGAAATTGGTTTAGATAAACCCAACTTTTCTCAAGAAACTTTTCTTTGCCTTAGAGAGCAGCCTTTAGTTCAAGGCAGGATGAGAAGGGTGGGTGTCACCAAATAGGATAGTGCACTTAAAGGAAATTATGACATACAGTATATTCAGATGGAAGTCATTGTAATTCTAATTATCCAGTCCATTCAGGGTGCTGGATAGCTTTTTATGATTAAAATCACTCCAAGAAGGACAGCTATATGGTAATAAATATACAAAGCTATTAGTACCCAGAGTGTGTAGACTAGGTAAAATGAGTGATATCAGAATACATCAGCTTGTCTCCAATTTTCTTTGTATACAATTGCAATAAAATTTGATATACGTTGCAGGGTGTTAGGTTTCTTAGTGGTTAATGATTTACATAATGATTTCTCTTTTATCAGAGAGTTAACACAGCTTTTTTTTCTGCATTTGGAATAATTTTGTTTTAGCCTTCATTCTGTTTAACTTAAATGTCTATCTGCATACATACCTAATCACTCAAGGTGTATTTTATACAGTAATCTCCATACATGGTATTTATATTGTATAGATTGTAGGAAAGTTCTGGCATTGATGATAGTATTTTCTTCCCTTAATTTCATTCCTGTTTCTCCTCAATTCCCTATTACCTACAATACTAACACATATTACAAAAAAAAAATTCTTCATCCATGGAGAAAGGTCCCTATTTGTAGAGAAAGGTCCCTATTTAGTCAGCCCTAAGCTAAACTATATGTACTTAACTCCTGCAGTCTTTCTGCTTGAATCATTCCCTCTAAGCTTTTCTTCATGTGTTGCTGTTTCTAAAATTTATTTACTTTGTATAACATCTTACTTTTAGTTTTTAAAGGAACTTTCCTTTGTGGCCTCTTATGATCATTAAGTAACAAGAGGTAATTTGGAATTTGCTTTTTGCTCTGAACCTTTGGTATGATTTCTGGTTGTATTAAATGAAACATATAAGATTGCAGACTTGGCTTTATTTTCCTGTCATGGTTACCTTTACATGGCTTTTCTGGTTGACTCAAGATTAATTGCTTTGGGAGAGTTTTAGTTAAATGTAGATTAACATTCTTAGTTTAGCTTAAACTGGTGATTGAAACATACCACTTCTGCTTTAAAGGAATTAGAATTGTTCCATGTACAATGAGTGTGTGAGTGTGTGTGTGTCCATCCCTAGCAACTCAGGCAAGGCTGAATTTTCCAAATTGCCCTTTCCCACAGATCTTGTCTTCCTAAAGAAGTAACGTATGTTCAGTAATTCAAATGGTTAAATTCCTTAGAGTAAGAAAAGGTCTGATATTCTTGGCAGAGTTCAAATGTCTGGTAACCCTTCATGCTGTGGTTAGCAGTGATAGACAACAATCTGAAAGCCATTATTCCAAACCTCAGCTTTCTGAATTTAGGTGCTTGCCAACTTCCGATCCTCTGTAATTATTGGATACATTGATTAGCCTAGAACTTGTGTAGAAGACTGTAAGCACTTTCAAGGCACAAACTTTCTAACTTATGTTAAAACTTCTTTTTTTTAAAGTTTATTTATTTATTTATTTATTTTTGACAGAGAGAGAGAGAGAGAGAGACAGAGAGACAGAGAGACAGAGAGACAGAGACAGAGAGAACTGAACCAGGGGAGCTCTCAGTTCAGCATATGGTTCCGCACGGGCCGGGGCCAGGATTCGATCCCTGGTCCCCTGCGCTGCAAAGTGAGCGCCTAACACACTGAGCCATCCCAGCTTCCCCTGTTAAAACTTCTTAATGCCAACTCCTAACACAATAGTATGCACCTTATGATGACTTATAAAAAGGTAGGATACAGGCAATTCAGTTGTCCACATAAGCCTTTTCACAGTTCCTGTTGAGCATGATTTTAACCAAATTTATGATGCATTATTATATTGATTGTGTATGCATTGCATTCTGAAAAAGAGCTTATATGGACAACTCAACAGCATTTCTTCCATTAACTTTTCTAGTACATCTTGCCTCTTGATGGCTCCTTCAGTGCTGATTTTATCAAGGAACTTAGAATCTGTAGGTGGAAGGAATATTGATGCATAATTCAGCCCATAGTCTTGCCTTAAAAACAAGAACATATGAAACACAACTATAATCCTCTTCTTCGTCCCCCCCGCCCCAAATCTCTAGATGATGGCTATCACATCTCAGCTGTTCCTGGAGATTGCCTTGTGTTTTGGACATTGTGTTCCAAAGATCACTAAAGTGTCTCTGCTAACTCTGAATCCCTTCCCTTGTCACTATAGTCAGGGGGAAAATGCCAATGATACTTTTCTAAAACACAGTAGTATATCCATAGGTCTATCAGTGCTTTCAAAGCCACATACAAGGTATTAATTTCATGCTGATTTCTATGTAGGGTTAGTTCTCTCTATAGGTCTTTGTGTGTGTGTGTGTGTGTGTGTGCATGCGTGCGTGCATGTGTGTGTTCATTTGTGCATAACTTTTTCAAATAATTTGTTAAAATATTTAAAAAAAACATTTTATTTAGTTAGTTTGTTTATTCTGGTGATTATGCTAAAAATGAAAAATCTCAGGGAGATTTTTTTAATTAGGATGCTGTGTTAAAATAATTCATTAGATTTTCAAATAATGATATTTATAATAACCTATACATTTCTAAGTATCAACAAATCTAAGTCTGAAGTTTACAGAATATAACATTTTTATGCATTCTTCTCTTACCCTTTTGTAGTTTGGGTGTTGATATTTTAAAAGCTTATTTTTTAGAAAGATGCTAGGCATCAAAGTAGAGTTAAATGTCACTTACCTTGATATCTATCTATTCCTATTCCAGTTTTGATTTTTAATATTAACTTTTAAACCCTAATGTTAAACCAGTATTAAAAAAAAGTTTGTGTGTACCTCCCAACACTAAATATAGCAGGATACTTTCCTAAGGTGCATATTTTATAGTCTCAATAAAAAGGAAACTATCACAATGTTTTCTTCAACACAAATGGATGTTTTAGTAAAGTACTAATAGTGTTGGAAGTATAAAGATGACTTTATCATGATTCCTATATTCAATGAACTTAAAACCTATTAAACAAGGTCCAAAAATTAGTCAGAAAATTTTCTGAATTCTAGATTATTTACAGTGGTGTCTGGAAACAGCGAAATGACACTTTTCTTTTTTTAAGATTTTTTATTTTATTGTTTGAGAGAGGAGGTAAAAGAGAGAGAGAGAGAGAGAAGGGGGGGGCAGAGCAGTCTCCATAGTTGTACATCATTAGTTGTCACATGGTTTCATTCCATACAGGGGCTGTGCCAGGTGGGGAAAGGCGAGAACCTTAACTACTGAATCATCCCAGTGGTTACCTGTTATGCTGCAGTTCAGCATATGGGGTTGCACAGGCCAGGGCCTGGGAATCGAACTCCAGACTTCATGACTGGGAGGCAAGCACTCAACCACTGAGCTATCAGCATCCTGCACAATGACATATTTTACCCTTGATCTCTTGTGGCTCTGTAGCCTTCTGAGGAGAATAGCCATCAAAGACTAATACCATAGACCTTGTCAAATGCTAATCCCTAAATTCTTGGTGCTGGCCACCACACAAATAGTCAGTGGCCCTGAAGCTTTGAAATGCTAATAGAAGGATCTAATTCTACCCCTTCTCCAAAGATAAAGAAATCACACAATATACATGCAAGGCCCACAGAGAAACCTAGAGGGGATTGTGGAGAAAAACATGATGAAAGGAACAAGTGGAGAAGGAAGTCCAGCTTAGAGCTTTCAAAGAATCTGGTAGACCTTTGCTATACTTGTTTTATGGCAAGTGTAAGATGCTTTTGGCTAGAACTCATTTGGATGTATCACAGGTAGAATGTGGTAGAAGTCACGTCAGGCTTGGGGAAATTGTTGGAAGGAAGACTGAAAAGAGGCTCGTGTGTTCTGAGTGGAGAGTATAGAGCGAGAAGCCAGGAAGTGTGGCTAGAATGATCAGGTAATCACTTTGTAAGGTATATAAATATCTAATCACTATGTTATATACCTGACACTAATACCGGTATATTATACATCCACTCTAATTAAAAAGTAAATTTAAAGAAAACCCAGGGAGTCTGAACAACCCCTCCAGGACTTTCTAACATCATATGGGTGGACCATGGTCTCCATGCTGAGAGTGCCAAAAATGTATCCCCCACAAAGGGAAATTACATACAGAAAATGATTAATTTGTTTTTCTTAAAAATATACATGGGGATGCTGGGATGACTCGGGGTTGAGCTCTTGTATTGCAGCCCTGGGAGCTGGGGTGTGCCCCCAGTTCAATTCTCACTGGGGTGAGCTCCCCATGTGGGAGGCCCCTGGTTTGGCTCCCGCTCCTGGCTTGCTTTCCATGTAGGAGGCCCCCAGCTTTCAGGGGCGTGCCTTCCATGTGGGAGGCCCCCCGGCCAGTTCCTGCCCTGCACAGCCCCCACACCCATCTGTGGAACAAAACTATATTGAAAACTAATGTACTACTATGGAGACTGCTCTGGGCCCTCCTCCTTCTCTCTGTCTGTCTGTCTGTCTCTCTCTTTCAAAAACAATAAAAATAAATCTTAAAAAAGAAAATATGAATGAAAAGGGTTTTATCCTGTTCTGCTTCATACTTAAAAATGTTTTCTTTTTTCCTTGAAGAATTTATAGATTGATAGAGTAGGATTTTCTTTCAGCTGCTGTAGCACTGTTTGATTTTTTAGAAAATAGGTTTTATGTCACTCCACATCAGCCCACTAAACCCTCAGCTCACCACTACAGAAATAGCTTGAAGAAGTGACAAATCAGTATACCTCATCATACTGTAATTAGGCTTAGAATCTTTTAATAGTGAGTATGACTCCACCTGGTAAGAGAATAAACTGGAAATTTGTACAAAGATATAATTTCCCAAGGATCTTAGAGATACTTGCATTTTAATCACTGTAGATTTTGGGTTATGAATGAGCCGAAGGTATGGTTAAGATTTTGTCACTCAAGGCCCAGAGATGCTTCTCTTCGTTGATCTATATGACTGATGGCCCAGGAGATGGTGAATTGTGTGCATTACATTTCCCATTGGATTTTGAGGATAGGGTGGAATAGACATCTAATGGAACCCACTTGTTTTCAAGGTGTTGTAATTTGTTGTTGTTAGTCTATGGATAAAATTGTCTTTTTTTATTTGAGTTGTTCAAAATTATTATATGCAAATCTCCCTTTCAGTTTTATAAAAATTAGAACTAGACATTGAGGCCATAAAAAGTAGAAGAATTTTTTTTTATTTTATTTTTCCAGTTGTAATCACAGGTTAGATACCGTGTAACAGTTTAGAGACATGAAAGAGCAGCAACCACGTCATACTTACTGGATTCACTGTGGGTGCATGCCCTATTTTGTGAGCTAACCTTGTTTATATTATTTGCAGTGTGCTGGTGTGCAGATTATAGAAAGATTAGGAAGCTCAGAGATTTATTATTTACAGAAGGTGGACAGTAGAGTCTATTGCTTTAGGAAAACACACAGCTCAGTGCAGCAGCCTGTTCAACATTAATGAATCATGGTGATGGCAGTGACCTTGAAAAGTTGTCTGTCTCATTCACCCTGTACTTTTGCACAGGTCTGTGTCTCATAAACACCTCTGGGCAGAACTGGCCTGTCCGTCATGTGCTGGGAAAGATCCTGGGAAGGAGGGCCTCCAGTCTCCCCTGGTCCTCCTGGTCAGTGATCATCTGGTACCCTTAGTGGTTTTAGTATCCGTCATAGTTGCACTGGGTTGATTTTATTCATTGCTACCTGATTATTGGCAAACTTTCAGAGTTTAAATTTCTCTGTCTTCTTGAGAAAAAAACAAAGTTAAACTCTAACAAAATAAAAGGTCTCATCTGTGCACAATACATGGAATGGTAAATTCTCCCAGGTGGACTGGATCGCCTTTCAGTAAACTAATACTGCTGAGTTCCATTAAAGTATGGGGGGCTGCCAAATACTCACATCCTAGACTCATCAACTTGTTTTTTGCTGACCACTCAGTCAGTTCAGCAAGAGCAATGCGATAAGTCCTCAATGATAAACATGGTTCTGTTGCTGAGATAAAATGGATCACAGCAGAGAAGAAAAAAAAAATGTTTCAGATGAGAAAAATAAATGCCAGGAGCAAGGTCCTTTTAGATTAGAGCAAGTCCTTTCAGATCCAAGAGAGTCTCATTTCCCATATGGAAACTGTGGAAGGGGTTGGGGGGTTATTTAAAAAATATGTTCCACACTAGGCTCTCAGCCTCAGACACCTGCAAAGGATGTCAGACACGTTTTGAGGGAAACCCTTGACTCTGGCATGTTCAGAGCAAATTTCAGTACTTGCTTAATAGAGTAGAGACATTTGTTACAATGAAATGCAGATCTGCTATAAGTGTGAATTTATTGTGCTGCTATATAGCATCTTTATTATTTCCTGTAAAATACAACCTGATTTAAAAATAACTGTTCCTATGACACTTACAAGGTTGAATCTGATGGGATGTCCATTGCAGATAAATAGCCCTGTAAATAATTTAGGCCTTTTGTCACTTGTATGTGGATTCTCTCAGACCTAGAGTAATTAACAATAAGTTCTGGAGTAAACTAGAGAGTGAAAGTACCAGAAAGTCATGTAGGTTAGTGAGTCTATTGATTGTTTAAAATCTGTAGTAATGACTATGGAAAGAAGCCAGTGTTTTTTCAAGTCTGATTAATAGCTGATTTAACTCATAAGCCTTAAAGCCCAAAGCAAAGATTCATTTGTTTTCAATTCTGTTTTGTTTGTTGGAGCATTGAAGCTTGGCTAGTTTATTTAAATGAGATATGTTTATGACTTTTAATATAACTGCCCTCCCACTTACACAGGAAGTAATATATTATGTTCAAAGTGGCAGGATGTGTGAGTAGTACTGGCTGTGAAACAAAAGGAGGTGATTTGGATTCCATACTGGTTGTCAGTTCTCTACTAGCGCTGACATAATCAAGTCCCTTACATTTCAACACATACAAATCTACTCGGACTGGCTGAAGCAAACTGGGAATTTACAGTCAGCACACAGGGATAGCTGATTGAGCCAAGGAAGGGAATGTGGTCAGGCCTCATTACAGACCAGGGTAGGGACTAGAAAGTGGTCATGAGCTGGTGTTATTTTTGCTGTCCTCCCAGAGGGTTGTGCCGTCTCCAGCCTCTTGCCACTGCCTCTGCCTGCACAGACTTTCTCTTCTTCAATGAGAAATATGTGGCCAGCCATGGTTGTCTTCATTTCAGAGTTATGTTACTTCCCAATTCAAGAAATATGAACCAACTAGTTAGTACCCTGATTCCTAATGTCAAATTCTTGGAAATAGAATCTGACTCTCCCAGTGTGTTCAGGTGGCCAAAGAGCTATGTCCAAGGGGACAGAGTAGCCCAGCACCAGAAGAGCACTAGGGCTAATGCTCCAGCTTTGCCTAAGGCATTTCTTGCCTCCCTCCCTTACAACTTCTCATGTGAGCATTACAAACATTTTTAGAGCAATTACTTCACAAGGTGCAGAAGAGAAGAAAAGACAATGAAAATGTTTCAGGCAGAGAAAACAGCAGGAACATGAAGCTGCACAATATGCTAAGTGGAGTTCACAAGTATCAACTGGCTGTGCATCCAGTAGGGAGTGGAAAGTGTCTGAAATGTGATGAGGAACAAGCGATTTAGAGACTCTGCTAGGAATCTAGGACATTATCTTGAAGTTCATGTGTGTACTTGTTTGCCCCCTCACCCCAGAGAGTTGGTCATTGAAGGATTTTAAGCAAAAATGGACAGATTTTGCATTCTCAGAAAGCTTACTTGGGCATAATTGTGAAGAATGGATTGGATGGAGAAGGGCCAGAGTAGAGGCAGAGAAATCTTTTTGAGTAGAAGACTCAGGTGGGATCTAAGGGCCTAAACTAGGGCAGGAAGTGAAAAGGAGGGACACATTTAAGAAATATGAAGGAAGGTGTCATGGGCAAGACTTGTTTATCAAATGGCTGTGAAGTGAGGAGAAAAGAATCAAAGTTGATCCAAATTTCTACCTGGGAAACTGGAGAAGATAGGGTCTATGAACTGAATTGGAATCCAGAGCAGGTGTATGAGTATACAATGATGAATTCAGAATTTGACAACTGAGCTTAAAGTATCTGTGGGACATCTATTAATAAATAAATATAGCAGCCTAAGCATCTGTGTCTGACACTTGGAGATCAGTGCTTAAGGTATGAATTGCAATTCAAGAATACTGATACGGTAGTTAGAGAGATGAGAATATATGTGATCACCCCAGGATAGCATGCAGAGTAGAGAAGCTCAGCCTAGGGTCCATGGATGGGCTCCAGGGGCTCTAATGAATTCTCTGATTGTGTATAAAGTGTTGTACATATGTATCGAGGGAGAAGGGTAGTGAAGAAAGGATTCATAGTTTTCATCAGATTTTCTAAGTGGTCCACAAGTCAAAGAATGGGTAAGGAACTTTGGCATAGATAGAGCATGTATTCTGAAAGGGACAATATTTTCCCCCAAGGGGACGAAAATTGGTTCTTAGGAGGCACAAAAATCTTATTCTTCTTATGTAAAAATACAGATACATAAACAATATATAAGCAGACATACAGTATATCCGTGATGTTAAAATTTCATGGGGTGGTTAGAAAAAAAATGTCTTAAAAGCTCCTTAGGGAAGTGATATGGGAAAGGGGGGGCAAAACATTGGTGTGGAATGAGAGGAGCAGTGGGTTCTTGTCTGTTTTACTATTAGTGTTAAAAGCTGAGGACAAAAAGAATCTGTAGCTTTTATTGCTGGCAGCAATATTGCTACATCATACCTTTTCTTCCTTCCTGTTATCACCACCACACATTTCCAGATATTCCTTCTGAAAATCTATGTTACAGAGAGCTAAGTTTCCTAAGAGTACAAGCAATAAAGGAAAAACATTGTATTTTTCAGGAAGGGGACTTTTTTGCCATTTTTGGTGTAACACTCTTTCAAAATTATGCACATAGTAACTTAGGAATATCTAGAGTTTAGAGCACATTTTAAAACCAGTCTTCCACATTCATAGATACGCCTACTTATCCTGTCTGCTGATAAGAAAGCACCATTTGTGGTCTGGGGTTGCTAGAAGCTTCTAAGAGTTGTACTCCCTTGGGTCTTTTCCCTAGCTCCTCTTTCATAGCTAATAATTTTCTCCACTGAACATTTGTTGAGCCCTCCTGTATACATGACACCAGATTGAAATGTGGAGTAGCTTTCAGAATTCAAAAAAGGACCTGCTACTCTCTTTGAGGAGATTGTCTTCTCCCCCAAGAGTAGAAGCAGCAGTTCATTTTCAGAGATAAGTCATTGCTGCACTGTAACTGTCAGAAATCATGTTCTGAGTCTCTTCTCAAGAAAACCTAAGTCACTATAAATATCAAGAGGCTGTCACTTCACTGTGTAATGTATTATGTATATGTCTAATCTTAATTCTTTTATATGTTGCCTATGAAAAAAGATGGTCAAATTAACTAAATTTCACTAATCTTTTCATTCTTTTATTTTAATGTAAATTATTGGCCACCCCTGAGGCCAGAGCTGAGAGCAGCAAATTTTGGAAGGGAAAAGCAAGATCAGCAGATTTGTGGCCACTGTGGTTCATTAAGTCAGAAATAGTTTATGTGCATTAACTCTTGTTCTAAAGTGTTCAGGTTTTTAAACATGTGGGTATGGGTTTTCATAAGGTAAGTGTCTACTTTGTGCACTTTAAGACAACAACTTGACCCTTTGAACCTGTATTCATCTTGAAGCCTTCTTACTGAAAATGGAGCTATTATAAGGTCTCCACAGTCAGGACACTGAGAGCATGCTCTGTGTTTGTGTGTGCACCTTACCTAACCAGGACCAAATGCAGCAACGGTATGATAGCAGCAGTTCAGGGATGCTGTAAGAGACTAAGCATATCATTAGAAGTCAAAATCATTCTTCTTTCCATTCCTAGTGAATGCTTATGAAGCTGAAGGGTTTTTTGTTTGTTTTGTTTTTGTTTTTGTTTTTTTATTCTTCCAAAAAGATTCCATTAGGTAGATCACCATTACATTTATCATCCTTTTCCATGTTCTTTTGTGGAATCAACCATAATTCTGTGCTTGAAACTATTTAGAAGCATTTCAATGTTTAGCAGCTTCCAAAATATTTTATTTTAAATACACCTTTTTGTTTTAATTCATAAACCTATCATTCTATGAAGGGAAGGCCAGGCCCCTGTTTTATATGTGCTGTGTGGTTCTGCCTTATAATGAAGTATTCAGTCTATATGTGCTTTGTGTGACGTGCTTTGGAGACAGCATTCTTTTTCAGACCCTGCTTTCATGTCAGTTGACTGGCACCCGCAGTGCTGGTTCCTTGGTGACTCCAGATAGCTGTCAGAATTAATCTTTAGACAGGAAAAGATTTTCCTTGAAAGAAAGCTGGAGGAAACTGCCAAGCAATGCTTGCATGTATTGCCATGATAGAGGCAATGAAGGGGGAAACTTATTTTGCAAATTAAACTTGTGAGCCTCTTGTCTTGACAAGTGAAAATCAGATTCAGTGGGTTTTTAAAAAAAAAAATTTAACTTGTAAATTCTTTACATTTTGTAAAGTCAAGCCTATTCACTTATAAAGCAGGCCATATTCCCCTTTTCATTCTGAAGAAGTAAAACTGGCATTTTCTCACCCTTAACCACTAAAGAGCCAAAATTCAGTGTAATCTCTTCCTTTTGAGAGAGAGGTACGGTATCCAGTTAACACTGAAACAAAGATCCCTGTTTTCTGTTTTTTCTTCTGAACCTTGTTTCAGGAAACCAGTGGTTGTCTAATTTGCAAACAGCCTTTTCTTCCAGTTATTAAAAGCAGAAATTATTTTTTAATAATTTATCCACAAATTATTCACCAAGGAGCACAAATATATGTTACTTATAGGTTGGCTTGTATTAGAGGGATTATATTATCAGTTGTAGTAGCCTGTTACTCTTGCTAGTATGTCTAGCATGATTATAAGTGTGTCAGATTTTTTTACTTCTTGTTTTAGTTCAGTTCTCATACCTATGCAGATTAGTTCCCAG
>PVKE010033473.1:0-17865 GCA_004027555.1 Craseonycteris thonglongyai
CAGTTCAGCATATGGGTCTGCACGGGCCGGGGCCGGGATTCGATCCTTGGTTCCTGGTGCTGCAAAGTGAGTGCTTAACCCACTGAGCCATCTTGGCTTCCCCTGGGTATGGTTTTTAAACATACATTCATCTGCCTTTGAATTTTTGTATCACAAAGAATTTTTAAGACCCAGACAATTAATAAAAACAACAACAACAAGATATAGAATGTTTATTGTTTGGACTTAGCCTAATTTGATTATCATTTTTTTTTTTTTTAGTGTAACAGAGTTATCTTTTTAATATCCTTATGTGGAAAATGATTAATGGTCCTCACATTAACACTTTTTGTCCTTTTTTTTTTTTTTCATTTCTTTTATTTTTTCTTTTTTTGGTTAGGATATCTTGTCTGCTGCAGAAACTTTGGATTGTATGCTCCTGTAGCCATTTATTCTTTCATTTATAAAAGATTGCTAAGTACCTAATAAATGGTAGCGATTGTGCTAGTTTGAAAATTTAATACTAATTAAGATATACAAACCTGAAATTGCATAAACTTAGTTCATTTAGACTTATATATTTTTATGGACAGTGAATTTATAGGTTTCCTAAACCACTTTTTTAATGAGGAGATAAGATCAGTGAAAAGTTCCTAACCTATTGTATGTGATGTCATATGATAACTATTAATAGTAAAAATGTAATTGCTAAGGGTGAGGATGAGAATCATCTTGTGAGTCTGGAACAAGAGTAAGGAAATCTGGGACATTGGAGTTGTTTGAGGGGATACAAGGAGTGGGATGATCAAATGTTAGGGTTTAAAGTTTCATTTCAGGGTTGGGAAGTTGTATACTACTGAGTGTCTACCTAGGTAGAGAGGAAAGTTCTGTTGATATATGCTAATAAGATAGAAATGTTCATTCTAAAAGCTGATGTCATTGATCAGTTTGCTCTACAGGACCTCTGCTTGCTCAGTCTGATGTTCCATTCCTTTGTAGTAAATTTGATATAGTACTACTAGCCTCTGCCGTGATGGTTATAGTTTTATTATGCCCATGCCTTATGGATATGCCTGTTTAAATGTTTGTTGTTGTTGTTGATTCTTATTCATTGTGGATGAAATTTAAATATAGTTATGGAATCATCTGATATTTGTGACTTTCATTTCTCTCATCAGTCAAATGAGGATATCTATTGAGATGATTTATCAGGTCTGTGTCTAAAATTCTTGAACTTCTACCAGTATTGTATTGCTTAGCAAACTTTATTCAGAAATTGGTGTGCAAATGATTATTGTTACACAAGACCCTCATTCGAAGTTGTTAGGTTAGAAGAAACAAGGTATTACTATGTTATACTAGGGAAAGAGTTAGGTGGAAAAATTGTACTCCATTGATGCAAGAGGCCTCCCAGGTGAATTCTAGGATTTGGCTCCCAGGTGCTTTATCTTTAAATAAATGAGTTATGATTTTTCTTCCAATGAGTTATCATATCTCTTCCCTGAAATTTAAAATTACTTTCCTACGCCACAACATTTAATAAAATAATTTTGCTAATTGTGTTTCTTTAGGCTTTTATTTCCAAATAGCCTGTAAAATCCTTAGAACAGGTAACATGCTCTGAGTTCCCTGATGGGTCAAGCAGAATAAGGACATACCATGGACCCTTAATCAGTGGTTACAATGAGGGTTATAGTAAGCACAGTAACCAATTTGTAGGAGCTATAAAGTTTTATCTATATTCCCTGAAGAAAGAGTTATGGGTTAGTTGTAAATGTTTGTGCGATAAAGAGTTTATCTAACTAAGACTGATTGGAGGATTTCTTGCTTAGAGAATCCCCAAGGCTGGTACATGGGCTTTATAATTGTCACAAAATCAAAAACAAAAAGAAAACAGAACATTTTAGAGAAACATAATAGAGATTTGATGTCTCTTGATACTCAAATTTAATCAGTCCAATCAACAGAAAAGTGATGTAATTTTTATACACTCCAGAAGCAGGATGCAAAGTGGACACATTGATCTAAGTGAAGACTCAAAGTTATACAACTTTATTATGGGTCATTCTTTTGTTATTGATTCAACCAAAACCTTTGTGTCCTTATTTATAAGGCTGCATGCAGTCATTTAAGTCCAAACTAGTCTATAAAAATTCCAAATTAATTTTGCTATGTTTATGTTTTATATTATATAGGAATGCTATCCAGAAAGTATCCAGCTATGTAATGTGAAAAGTAGAGGCACTATGGTTAATTATTTTTGGACAGCATTTGTATATTTGAAATGCATTATTTTTTATATATACGGTAAACGTTTATTATAAAGTTAGTATTATTTTCAAATTAGATATTATATAAATTAAACTATAAAGTGGTTTATGGGTATAAAATATTAATAATAATAATGAGCTATCAGTCAATAGAAACAATCAGTTTGCACATTCTCCTATTCTTATTGCTAGGAATAGTTAATTCTGTTCTGTTCCCTGTTATCTCTGTTCTTCATCTTGATGAGCCTTGTTTTCGCAGCACTAATCTCAATTGGCCAATGGTTCTACCACTCATCAGTCTTCCACCTCACTTCCCTACATCATTATCTGTGTCGCTGCTACTCATAACTTGATAGAATTTTAGAACTAGGAGTGACATGAAATGTTATCTGGTCCAAATATTGTATTCATGTGAAAAGAGACCCAAAGATCTATGTGACTTTTTTTGGACCTCCCAGATATTTAGCATGGACAATTGAACTTGGACCCAGATTTGGTGCTTTAGTATAGTGCTTTTTCATCTGATTATTCTATAGTCCAACCTCTCTGATCCTATGCTTCCATCCTAAATTACTTGAGCATTGAAATTCTATAAAACCTCAATTTCCTGCTTCACTTGGACAAATTTCCAAAATTTCTTTCTTCATTTGTTCAACCTCCCTAACACTCCAATATCCTGGAAAAATACAAAAGCTAGAACAGAACTATTTTCCATCAGTATACATAAGAGGAAGGAAATTGTTTATTGAATACATGCTAGATGCCAGGCATAGTGCTAAGTGTTTTAATATTACCTCATTCAACCTTCACAACAACTGTGGGAGATGGGTATTATTATATCCATTTCAGTAACAGAAAACAAAGACTCAGATGTTTTATCAGAATTTTCCAGATGTTACATTATTCATAAGAATTAGCAATGAAGTCAAGACCAATTCTACCTAATTCCAAAGCCCATATTCTTTCACAGTACATGCCACTGAAGCAGCCCTTTTGGATAGAAAACAATGAGTTTGTTATTTATTCAGCAACACCACATAAATACCGTTGGAGATACAAAAGAAAAATGGGACATGATCTTAGCTCCAAAGTAATTTATAATGGATTTGAAGATCAAGAATTATAATATAACAAAAATACAACAAATAAAGTGTTTAGTATTTAACCACTTTCTATTACCAAATGTATTTGGAGTTAAAAGAGAATTCAATTGGGAGAATGTCATGTAGAGAAGAAGGGGCTGGAGTTGAAAGTTGAAGAACACGAAGAGTTAATATGAGGTGATTTGAGTCAGAATACTCTAAATGTGAATGTAGAGAACAAGAAATGTTTTCTGATATGTAAACATATAAACATTTGTCTGCCATTTGTGTGTTGTACAGTGACGCTGCTATTCTGATGGGGCTGATAGTGGCTAATTAGGAAATAATGGACAATACGATAGTATAGGAAGGATGAGATCAAATGAATTTGGGGGAGTCTTAAAAACCAGATAAGAGTGTTTAATCGCAAATAAAGACAATAGACACTTTATCAAGGTATAAGTGTATTGAGTGCAGAAATTAGTGTACACATGATTATTGTTACACAAGAGCCTCATTAGAAGAGTAATAGAAATATTATAATAGTAGTTATAGGATTAAAAAGAATAGATGCATTGAAAGAAATAATGTGTCTTCAAACCAGGTTGTATATAAGAAATAAGGGAGAAAGAGGTAGGTCAAAAGAGCTATAAGATTCCTATCTTTGGGGAAGCCGGGATGGCTCAGTGGGTTAAGCGCTCACTTTGCAGCCCTGGGGGCCAAGGATTGAATCCCAGCCCTGGCTCATGTGAACCCATATGCTGAACTGGGGAGTGCCCCCAGTTTGGTTCTCACCAGGGTGAATACCCCGACACAGTTCCTGCCCTGTGCAGCCCCACGCCCACCTGTGGAACGAAACTATGTGGAAAAACCAATGATGTGCAACTATGGAGACTGTTCTGGGCTCTCCCCCGTCTCTCTGTCTCTGTCTCTGTATCTCTCTCTCTCTCTCTCTGTGAAAAACAATAAAAATAAATCTTAAAAATAAAAAAAAAGATTCCTATCTTTGAAGCTGAAAGGCCACTATTAGAGGTACCACAAAAATGAAGTGAGGTTGCTAGGATTTCCAATAAACTGTAGGAAAATAATCTTTTGACTGTCACATATTGTGTTTAAGTTGTCCTTGAGCAATGATCTATAACAGTTGGAAATACAGGATTGGGACACAGTTTATATCACAAATGTGGATAATTACTAGAGTTGCTGAATATATAAAAACACAGTGCAAAACAGAGCTTTAATAGACATAAGAAAAGTTCATAAAGGAGGCAGCATTTCAGTAATTGGAAAGATCAAGAAACATTCAGAACAAAAATCAGTATCATAGGTCACAAAAATAAAGATGTCAATAAACTGGTGGGGTTCTACTGAATCAAATCTTGCAGTGAAGTTGAGGGTAATTATTGAGGATGATGTTTATGCAATTTTCTGCACAGTATTCTTTTTCCCCATTCTGTTGGGGATTGTTCCTTTACCTGTATAACTCCTTAGGACTGCCATATTTTCATGGTTCTAACCTCTGCCAAGGCTGATTCAACCAGAGGCGAGCATCTAACTCTAGCTATGCCAAACAGAGTCCTCCTATCATGAGAGTATTTGAACTGGAAGTTAAAGAGAGATCTTGTCTTTTTTAAGTGCAGAAGATACCAGGTATAAAAATCATAAGCTATAGCTAAGCATGTTTCCTGACTTAGAGACAAAAGATGCAATGTCTGGGTTTCACCCAAGCCCTTGGTTAAAGCAATTTATTGGAGCTCAACTACAAAATTACTCTTTATATGGCTTATTAGTTTATTTTTTTCTTTCCTTTCCATAACTTAGTCACTTTTCCCTCTTAAGCTTTGAGTTTGTTTCAGTCTTGTTCCAAAAAAGAAGGTCTTGATTAATATAAATCCTTTTCTTATTTGTTTATCCATTTCAATTTCTTAGAATTTAGGAGGAAATATATATGTCAGCATATACATACACAGATACCTGTTTAAGTAATTTGATCCAAAAGTATGGCTAAATTGCAAATGAATATTTACTATTTCATCTCTGTGTGAATACTACTAAATCATTTCGTTAACATAATTCAATTTGAAGCAGCTATATCTTCTTTGGTATAGAAATCAACCTGTGTATTCCCTTCAATGACTATGATCTCTTCAGAGACTGTGTGGGTGTGTGTGTGTTAGTTAAAACTGCATGTTAGTGGAGCCAGATTTAGATCTTATGGTTTCTCTGGATTTATATTTCCACTAAGAATGACAGTAAAAACTTTAACAAGTTTGCAACTGGTTAGACACCATTATCAATCGGCATGGGCATTCATCTAAACCAGGGTGTCAAACTCAATTAAAACACGGACCATTTGGTGCAACAGGCAAGATTCACGCGGGCCACATCACATTTACAAACATCACCGGAACTGAGTCAACACGTTTATACACTCCCACAGGCCCCCAGGAAAGGCACTGGGCCACGTATATACTTGTCTTCAGTAGTTAAAGGGTTAATGAGGGAATTGTGTGTACAGTATTGCCTCGATCTCCCCTAAGCGCTATTTTCTTCATAACAATTTTTTCTATTTTCATTTTATTTCAGAGCATCGTGGGTGGGCCACAAAAATTACCTCGGGCTGCCAGTTTGACACCCCCGATCTAAACAATCAGTATGCGTATTAGTTGAATTTTAGACCTTAACACTGAGATTCCCTATAATATAGATATTTCCTATGAAGAAAGAGGATATAATTTTTGTTTCAACATAGCACAAATGGATTTCTTTTTTGATCTGCCTCCCTCACTCCTACCCAAGGAAATAAGTAAATTTCAAATGAACTTACCAGGTTTCCTACGGTCAACACACTACTGAACTGACCAGTCATTGGGTAATGTTCCATGGCCATAAAGAGTGTATTTAAGACAATGCAAATAGTAATGGCAAGATCAACAAATGGATCCATAACGATTAAATTGACAAGACGCTTCACTTTTAACCATGCCTCACAGCAATCCCAGATTAAGAACACATTGGCAAATCTATACCAGCATGGAGGACATTTTTGTCTGGATTCTTCAAGTTCTGGATAAATAACAAAGAGGAAGAGTAGTAATAACAATAAAAATTAATAATTGTTGCTGTAGATTATGCATTATTTGATAAAATTGATGCTTTTACTAAGAGATGGAAGTTCATGTAACAGCTTAAGAAACATAAGACAATTTCATTAAATATTTTCACATAATGTTCATGAAAAATGTCATGTAAATGGACTTTATTTCTCCTTTAATTCAATACAGGAAATAAGTACTTTGAATTTAATATTTAATTTCAAACTAGTAACTTCATTACCTAATCACTTAGATAATGGCTGATTAAATTGCTATATTCTTTGTATCAAAATAGAATTTTTATATCAGCTTTATAGGAATTACAGGTATCAATCAATTGTTGTTTCTTTAGAAATTACCTTTTTAAGAATACCGTCTAAAGCTGTGATCCTAATAAGTATGTGTGAATCATTCTCTCCTGTCTCCACATCAGCAATGATCTTGTACACAATTACAATATCATATGTCATTTTTAGTATAGATTCAGACCCAAACCTACTTCTTTTATCTGTGTTTTCACATGTCTTTCAGACTTTTAGCCTAGTATATAAATAGTTACTAGTAATTTTAATGGGTGGAGCCTATTATAAGATAATTAGGTGAATATTCAGATATTTAATACACTAACAGAACGAGGTACAAAATGTGATTGATATTTTCTGAAGAACCTGTTAGATACGATGTACAATTGACTTATAAAATTGTAGCACTAATGTAATATCCCTGTATAATTCAAGTGGAGACTTATTTAATGAATGAACCAAAGAATAATAGTTGCTGCCCGTTTCACTGTGTCAACAACAAGTATTATGTCAGCCCTCCTTTGAAGAAATGTAAAGGTTTCTATGTATGTGGAAAATGGAGAAGAGATTTTTTTTTTAGGGTCCATGTTGAAGCAGAGTACAGGTTTTGATATGCCTAATTTATTTATATACCTCCTCAAACCCCATCACCTTGCCTAGAAAATAGATTAAAGGTTAAAAATGATGTTTCCTTGTACTTCTACATACCAAAACTTAAAAAGGGAAGTGTTTACTCTATTTGCTTAAGAATAATGTAAATAAGGATAAATCATCACTAATATAATATCAAGTGGTGAAATATCATTCTACAGACAAGATAAGGAACCAAGTAAAAAAAAGAAGAAATAAGGACAATACTAGTTTTTGTAATCAATATGTATATAATGTATACCATATGTCATCTACTTAGGTCTATATTATACAATTCTGATTCTGTATGATAACTGACAATTCTATGAGAAGACATAGATCCACAGAACACATAATCATAGCAAGCTACCTATCCCTTGGCCTGATTCTTACCCTCCATTGTGTTGGTCAGGATGCTGGCTATGCTCATGGCTCTTTGCCTTCCAGAGGAATCCTCCAGCATCTCCATTGAAATCTGGTAAGAACTTAGCCTTCTCTTTCTGATTTCCGTTTCAGTGGTGGTGCCCTGCAAACCAAATACTGATGGCTCAAACCACCCTTTTCAATGAATAATACAACACAACACAGCATTTCTTTGGAAAATCATGCTACATGCAATTTTTCCAAGTAACAGTTTTCAAGTAATAAAGTATTAATCTATTTTTAAGTTATAATACTTTAAAAAAATATCACAAGTGATTCCCCTTAACAAGAATTCACCATTTAGATGCAATTGTGTTAGGGCCATTATATTGCAGAAATATTTTAATTAACCTGGAATTTTCAAGGAAATTTTTTGTAAGCATGCTAATGTCACATATTGTTTCATTTTTCTCAAAAGCAAGTTATTTTTCAGCTTATTTTAATAATTACTAATCAAATCAATCTTCCCCCAAAACAAATAATAGGATTATATAGTTCCAAAGCTTAATTATTTTCTTAGTTTATATTGATAATATTGACATATATGGGCAAATTTTTTTCCATGCACAAACACAGATGTACAATGAAATGTGTGTGCTTTCCTGAGATTTTAAAAATTCTTTCTATATGCCATCCTATAAGAAATCAAAACATTTTAGAGTCATTTTAATAGATATCAAAACATTTTTGAATCACTGTAACATGACAGTCAGGTGAAAACTGCCCCTTATCTATATTGGTTATTACAATATTTAATTTTAAGTGTATGAAATTTTCAGAATATGAATAGGTAATTATATTAATATAATTCTACGTGAACATATATCTACATTAATGATTTTGTTGCTAAAATATCCAGTATTTTGTTTTGGCAGTTACACTGAATTTGCAGACGTGTGTGTCATCCCAGATTCTAAAAACTGGGCTCCTTTCACTGAAAGCATTTGACAGCTAATGGTCCAATAGGATTCAGTTGATTCTAAATATTTTATTGTTTTGCATTCAATAAATCATATATTATATTTAAGGACTTTCATTTTGGGGAAGCAGGGTGGTATAACAGGCTGAACCACCCAGGCCTTGATTATCTCAAATTGGTGTGTAATGTCAGTAGTAGCTAACTTATTATCTATTATCACCTCTGGCGGAAGTTGTCCAGTAGGTGAGGTTAGAGCTGTTGATCCACCCACCAAGGAAACCACACCATTGCAATCCACAGTGCTGTGCATCTTCCCATTTGCTGGAAGCCCTGGCACCATCCTGGATGACATACTGGCCTGACTAACGTTACTGTTGCGTCGCTCTCCATGTCTGTGGGGCACAAACAGTGAGTCTCTCCTGCTCTCGCTGTCTTCAAATGTACTGTGCTCATCATCAGCAAAGTCATTTTCAGAACCGACATCCTTTGCCCGACCTCTGAAGCTGAAAATGCTTGTTTTGCTATTGCGTCGTGGGGAAAACAGGGAGCCACGAATACTTAACAGAGACTGAGGAAAGAGCAAGGAAGAAAGGAATGGGGGCACATACACAATTATTTCATAAAAGTTTTAATATTGTAGAATCTACTTGCTTTTGGGTTAGAATAGTCTTGCTCTTAAGCACAGGTAATCAAGGGTATAGTGAACACATAAGTTTTGATAATTTTATTGTAGATCACAATGCAAATTTAAGTATAAAGAGTGTTTTTCTGATTAAATGTCCTGATTTGGAGTTTACTAAGTGCATGGCCACTTCATTTAGTCTTCACTCTAGTTACTTGTGAGGCGGATTTTGTCATCATAGGTTATGGGTGCAGAATTTGATGCTGGAGCGGACAAAGGATTCTTTTGTGGTGGGAGTGGTGGTTAAACAACTAGTAGGTGGTTTTCACTCCCAAATGCTGTGAAAAGGCATGCAACTTGGAAAATAAATTATGGCTCAAATGAGACTGTTGGCTCAAATTCATAATATTTGTAGCAAATATTTTACTTCAGGATAATGGTTTAAAAACAACCACTATCTCTATATTCACTTCCTTTGGATTTAAAAGGAAATTGCTTAAAAATTTTTTTTTATCTCTATCCACACGTGAGTAATAGTAGCAAAATTTACCTATGATGTTGTCTTCCAAATTTGCTAACAGTTTTCCAAACGACTACTAATAATTCACATGATCTGAGAGAATATATGTAATAGTGACAATGAGAAAATTCCAAAACTGCTATATAAAATACTATCCCTATTTAACAGTTAACAGTGGCTTTAAAAAGCAAGGCATATGTACTCATACATGATTTTACTAAAGGTGATGTAGAAGAGAACTTATCGTTCTGATTTCACTTTAATTTTATTAAATGGAACTGGATGATTCAAAAACTTTTTGTGTTATATGTAGTCACAAGTAAATACTTTCTAGTACAGAAAATGAAGATTTAACACAAAGTGCTTTCTTTCACTTTTTGGATAGATTTAAAACGAGTAGCACCAATTAATTGTGTTTATCCTAGACTTAATAGTTTTCAAAAATACCTTTATTCAGTCTGCAGAATCTTTATTTACTCCATTCCTTATTAATAGTGACATTCCCTGTTGCTCCCCCTTCTTTGTCTCTCACTACCTTTCTTACCTGTCTGTTTAGCCACAGCATTACGTATATATAAATACACGTACATATGCATGCATAGCCATATGCCAGCATAAATATGCCTGGACTTTCCCTTTCTTCCTCCAAGTTTCAGTGTAAAACCAAATAAAATAATTTTAGTGAAAGAAGACATAAAGGCAAATTCCATCAAATTTATTTTTGGTCCTTCTGCCTAATTAGGTCATGCTGATTTTCTTAGGCTCCATTTATAGCTTTATTTTTCTGGCTTTTCCCAGACTGCAAAGCACTAGAATAATTTTTGTTGCCCTCTGTTTCAGTGATGTTCTGGAAAGATATTATTTATTAAGAAATGTGCTGTTGCTTTAGATTTGGTTAGGATGTCCATGGGAATTACTGACTGTTTAGTATGTCCAACCTGCATAGGTGTATGTGACACTCCATGTGCACAGCAGGTTTGTCTCCCCAGTGTCAGACAGTAATTAAACTGATTTTCCAGTCATTGGACAGATCAAGAAATTAGACACTGTGCATATGTTAATTCATCCCTCTATAATGAAGACTATGGCTGTTTTTAATCTCCTCAGACTCAATTAAATATCAGTATAATATTATGTTCAGACTTGTTTTTGAAACTTCAGTGTGTATTTTTGGGTCCTTACTTTTTTGGAATTAGGATTCAGTAAGCAGGGGTTAGAACTCTGGAATCTGAATATTCACCACACATTCCAGGTGGTTCTGTGCAGGGAGACCTCACCCTACACTCAGAGAAATACTAATTTTGTCTTACACTGATCCCCACCTCCCAGGAATTAATGTAGGTGCAATCATCTTTAGATGCTTATGCTCAAGACTCTGCCTACATGATGCTGTTTGGGAGTATGTGTTATGTGGTAGTCCATAGTGTACCATGTACGTGACTTTAATTTGCATATTTTTATGTCAGGATGTTTTCAAAGGCGTTCCAGATCTTTGAGTTTATTTGAAACTTCTATTCACTCTTTGGAAAGTATAATAATGGGTGTGAGCACAGCTTTCAAGGCAACAGAGATTGAAAAAAGAAGATAACAAAAATAGTATGCAGAGAAAATAAACCAAAAATAACACACTAGAAGATGAAGCAGAATGGAGGAAATACCCACAGCTGTGGCATTCCTTTCGCTAAGGAAAACAAGTTTTTATGCTTTAAGGACCAAAAGATCATATTTCTTTGCCTCAGATGTGCCAAAACATAAATTCCAGGGTTGTTGTTATTGTTTTGTGTTTTTGGTTTTGTTTTGTTTTTTGGCCTTGTTCCAAGAAGGTAAATGTAAACTCTTTTTTAAAAATTTTCAGTAACAAAAGGGAAATAGAAGAAATTAGATTTGTAAAACACAATCCTGCATGTAGGGATTAAACTCAAAGTGGACTAGGAAAAGTCAAGATGGAAGATGATGCAGGGAATTTGAATATGTTCTCTTAAAAGCACGTAGAGTATTTATTAGAAATACTCATTTAGTAGCATTTCAAGTTGCATATATGTGCCTTATCAATGTTTTCAGGTAGTTAACAGTTACATTTTATTCTAGCTATGAAGGTTTTGGTTTAAAATAAATTGTCTAAATGTGCCCAAACAATGCAGATGAAATCTTGGGGGATTTACTTTCCAGTGTACACCTTTAAACACTCTTTCCATTTTGTACTGTGAACAAGTATTATCTATTTAAAAATGTAGTAATGTAATGAATGTGAAATAATGTTTAAAATTTATGATATTAAAAAGTAGAGTAGGGGAAGCTGGGATGGCTCAGCGGGTTAAGCACTCGCTTTGCAGCCCTGGAGACCAGGGATCGAATCCCAGTTCTGGTCCAGACGGAACCCATATGCTGAACTGGCGTGTGCCCCCAGTTCAGTTCTTGCCAGGGCCTATGCGAAGGGCTCCTGGCCCAGTTCCTGCCCTGCACAGCCCCTTGCCCACCTGTGGAGTGAAACTATATGGAAAACTAATGCTGTCAACTATGAAGACTGCCCTGGGCCCTCCCCCCCTTTTCTCTGTCTCTGTCTGTCAAAAACCAATAAAAATAAATCTTAAAAAAAAAAAAAGGTAGAGTAGCCATACTTTATGGCTTCTCTGACATGACGTTTTTCAGAAGGTTTGTTGTTCTGAACAATATGCCTGTCCATCTATGCTTCCTGTCCCCACTACCTTCACTGATTCTCTTTTCCATCAAAGAGAATCCATTTTTCACAAAACCAAGTCATAAATTGCTCCTGGTATATTGTTGCTTATGAGTTGTGTTAATGTTTTTTGCTCCTTTTTACTGTGTAAGTATCCATGCTAGTAGGCTTTTTCTTTTACTTTTGAAATATCTACCGTCTGTGTCTGTCTATCTATCTATCTATCTATCTATCTAGCTATCTATCTATCATCTATCTATATCTATCTGTCTGTCTATCTCTATCTAACATCTACCTATCTTACTATCTACCTACAAGTATAAAGTGAACTATATACAGTAGACTCTCAGTTAACCAGATCTCAAACAACTGGTACTCTCAAGCAACTGGCACAAAAAAAATCTTCAATTTTGTGCCAGTTGCTTGAGAGTTTTGCTAATTGCTTGACAGTGCTGGGTACATTTATCCAGCATTTACCAGTCCACATGGGTACCAAACTATACTTATCACAGATTCCATAACTATTTACTCTTTACATTTGCAATAGATAAAACTTATTAACAGAAAAAAAAGCTGAAACTATTTTTCTTCTTTGACTTGAAAATATGCTGAAGAATTGGTTAGTTGGCATTAAATCAGAGCAAAAATAGACTGTTTTCAATTTATTTCTCTTCAAGAGCATCTAGGTCATAATTTTATTCTAATGTATCATAGCATGACACCATGTCAGGATAATAGAGATTCATGACAGTACAGTTCTCATATCAAAAGATAAAGGCAAAATCCACAGAGACATTTCTTTTCAAGATTTATATACATATATATTGCAATAAGAAACTCAGATAATGGAGCCAAAAACCAAGTTCAAATGAGCTAAAAATTCATTTGAGGTATTAGAATAAAAAAGATAAATAAGAGGTTGGAAAACTGTCAAAACTGTCTACCTGAAGATAAAAATCTCCCTGCCCCTCTCCCCCCAAAAAAGAGATGAAGAAACATGGTCTCAATATAGTGCAACATATACATAATGCAATATTTAGACAATGTGATATAGAATTGTAAACCTGGAAACAATGTATTGTTATCAACCAATGTCACCCCAATAAATTTAACAATAAAATTGGAAAAAAAAATAGTGCAACATATAAAGCTGTTTACCTCAAATTAAAGGTTATTAGCAGTTTAATCAAAGTCCTGTTTAAAGAAAATTTGTGATACAAATGTAAATATCTATATTAAATATTAGTTACTTGTCCCTCATTTGAATCAGATATTACAAAAATATCCCAAAACAAAATAACAGCAATTAAAAAACAATAGCAATGACACATTAGAGCACTTAGAAGAAAACCATACCTGATGAGGGGAATTGTATTTCTTGTCACTAGTCAGTCGGTTTCCATCCATGGAGAAAAGGAAGCTTCTTCTTTTGACACTGTCTTCAGATTCAGATTTAGGAAACCTGTCTCCCTCTCCTTTGTTGTTTCCTTCAAGATGTTCCTTCTGTCTTCTTTTCTTCCTTCGGTTTCTCCACTCCTTAGCACTTTTGGAGCTTAACTTTGATGCTTCTGAAGAACTTTCCAAGAGCTCTCCTAAGCCACCGATTCCACTGAAATCTCTTGAAGCAGCTGATGCTGCTGCAACTGCCTGTTTAAAACAAAACAGGGCACTATTTAGAACTTGCAACTTTCAAAAAAGTTGACTATGGTACAAATTTCCCATCTAGGACCAATAACTGTATGTGAAAATTGTGTCTTCTGGTCATTTCATTCTGCTTTACTACAAGAGAGTTCACTTAATAATGATACAATTTTAAATAGTATAAAGCAATATGCTAGTTATGTATTAAGAAAAGGTTGGTGGACACATCTTCTGGAGAGCCCTCCCTCACCCTTTTAAATTCTGTTGAGATTAGCTCCATTTCAGGGGACAACTGCTCTCTTAAAAATATCTTCTAACCTTTAAAACAAATGGGCTCTTAGTGGTGATTGCTGGTCAGATTACTATTTTAATTCCATCCATAGGTTTGTTCCTGTCAAGTGTGATTGTGAACAACCGAATGGTATTTTTTTCCTTCTAAATCTACAACAAAAGACTTTTTCTTTTGTGTATGTGTGTGTAGTCAATGTAATTAAAGTGTCTACTATTTTACCTCTAGATAGAAGTAGTGAGAATATATTGGTGAACTCATCTTCTTCCTTCATTTGAATTACATATATTGCTATAGTTTACATCCTTGGAGTCATGTTTATCTCTGGAATTACACAGCACTTTTAGTTTTATATTTTCTAATGTTTTATAAATGATTTATTATTATAAATAATAACAAGTTATTAACATATAAATCAATAAGAAATAATCATTCAAGCGATTATGAGAACTTCAAATATTTTCTTTCCATTTTTCAACACGAAGTATATTCAAGCATTTTTTATTTCTGTACATATATAAAGAAATACAGCCTACTTTGCAGTGAAGCATGGCAAATGTTTTTGTATTTTCACTTATATGAATAGCATTTTTAGACTGGAAATGATCTGACTATGACCAGAGCGGAAATGAAATAACATTATAGTGCATATCAAAGCCGAGTTCCCATTAAGTATATTCCTGTTTTTAAACAGAATCAAGGGAAGTGGAAATGATTAAATTATGAGAACATTAGTTCAACTCTTTTCATATGTTATTACTAAGTACAAACAACTTTTATTTATTCTTTATGTCTTCTCTAATAGACTATAAATCGCATAGAAATTTAGTCATATGTTTTTATGCACATTGCCTAACATCAGCTGATATAAAAAGGGCTCAGGTACAGTTTGGTGAGTAAAGATGAAAAAAGGCATCATGCTGTCAATTGTCTCAGACACTGAAGTGGGATTGGGGGAAGAACAAGACGTGCTTAGACTTGACTTTTCAAAGTATCTTAAAAGTGATCTATATAACAAGAATGTGTCTGAAGGAAGAATGATGATGAAGCTCATTTTTAATGCTTTGAAACCATGTTGTGTTTTATGTTTTTTCTTTCCCAAGAAGTAAAACCTCCTAAGTAAATTCCATTCCTGAATTTCATCTCAACTAAAAAAAAAAAGTGATACAAATTCTTTAGGATTAACATGACCACAGGAATGAGAACCATAGCACTACATATAGTACTAAATATATATGTTGTTAAGCAACATATAAAATGTAGCACAGATATTTGTTTATAATGAATACTATATCCATTATGGAAACCCACATCTAAAACTCAGAATAAGACAATGCCTGACTTTTAAATGAATTGTTAATTCAAAATTTGGATATTTATAGAATTTGCTATAGTCAAATAAACAGATTTTTTATTGAATTATTTGTTGTCAGTAGCACTTCTAATAGTATCAACGATGACAGGTGAGAAATATTGGGGCCCTTTTTAAATATGAATAAGTTTAATATAAATATGTGAAAAATAAGGTGAATAAATGAAGCATTTGTCTGTAGCAAGTTAAATATAGATTCATAGCATAAGTTATGGAGATACATAATATATACCATTTGTTGATAGAATGAATTTACATAAATTCATTTTTTCCCCAATGAAGTCCTTACTTTACCTTTCCACTTTGTATAGACAGAAATATGCAACAAACAGTGCTAATCATTTATTGACTTGCTTATTGTTAGAAACAAAGGAAGTGGTAGTAATACTCCTTTGCCATAATCCTGAAACTCATGTTCATTTAAATCACTTCCGGAATTTGTTTTGCATAAGACATAATTTGTTATCTATTCTTGGTAACAGTCCGAATAACTCAAAACCAAAACATATTTTTAAGGCAATAATGGTAACCTTCCGACACAACACATTTGCTGTGTCACTCATCAACTCAAATCTGTCACTTGTTCCACTTCCAGTGATTTGACAATCCCTCTAAGGCAGATGTTTCCTGTCACCTCCCCTGCGTACCTGTTTATACCTAGCTTTGTGATATGGCCAATGTCCTGCTTATTCAGACTAATAGTGTTACTTTTACAACTAGCTTGCTGAATTTCTCTTGTAATAATTGCCAAGTGAATTCTTAACATTTACATAGATAATAACACTTCATATAACATTGCTGTGTGATTCAAAATCGGCAGTATAGTTCACTGTATCTGTGTGACTTTAAAAAATAAAACCACATGACTACCTGTGATTATACTTCATTTTAAATATAAAACCCAGTTTTAAAATTCCATTCAAAACTACAAGACATTAACTATAACTGTTTCAGTTCTACCCCTAATTATATCAGGTTTCTTAAATACCACTATTTCTAATTTTGTCCTAAAGGTTACTCCTAAATTTTTAGATCAGTCCACTCTGCACTGCTATGGCATATGCTATGCTGGGCACTATGAGACATTTAAAGATCACAAATTAAATGCCAAACATGCACACACACACATACAAATGTCAATCACAATTACGGTGATCTAGAACAAAACATTTGTTTCTTTGTCAGATTTAGTCTTTGTCTTTTTAAATTGCATTTGATTTTTGAATCCACTGAGCTGAATATGTCATTGTTTTAAATGTCTAGACAATGACTAGCACTAGAAAGTCCCTCAAAAATAAAATGGAAGTGATGCTAAGCTTCATGAAATCATTAATTAGATAGTAACATCTGAAGAGTGACAGGTGATTAGCAAGCCTCAAGCTATACTGGATCACCATTGATCTCATGGTAGACTAAGTCTTCGTCTCTCTCTGTCTCCATCCCCCCCTTTTCCTTCAACATGGGATATTTTTGTTATTAATATATAGAATGTCTAAAAAGTTCTTTAACTTCAGAAACAGTTTTAGGTTTGAATTTTTTCTTTACTAATAAGAATGTCTGTATACTAAATGTAAAGCCAATTCTAATTTAACTCCTTTGGTACAAAAAATATTCTTACTTAAAGTGATGATGATAATAATAACAATAACAATTATAATTAAGAATAAAAATAAAGCTTTGCTTATTATCACTCCGTACCTGAGCTTCTTCCTGTTGCTTTTTAAGCTGTTCAAGCATTTGCTGGAATTCAGCCTCTTTCTGTTCGGCCTCTTCCAAGGTGGCCTGGTTCTGCTCCTCATAGGCCATGGCCACCACAGCCAGGATCAAATTCACCAAATAGAAGGAGCCCAGGAAAATCACCAGCACAAAAAATATCATGTACGTTTTCCCAGCAGCACGTAACGTCTAGAGGAAAAAAGGATCATTTCATCAGTATTTTCTTTAATGTAAATAAAGATCTGATTACTATAATTAGATAGTCAGATGAATGCTTTTTAGCATTTAATGTATTTTGACCAAGTTTTGTTGGGGTGGGGGGGTGGGA
>PVKE010033474.1:0-17910 GCA_004027555.1 Craseonycteris thonglongyai
CCTCGTCAGTTTTCTTGAAGGATAGTTTCCTCCCACCCTTCCTCCTTCCTTCCCTCCCTTCCTCCCCCTGCCCCCAGCCTCCTTCCTCCCGCATGTCTTCGTTCACTCCTGCCATTCTCACCCGGCCTTCCGACTACGACCTAGGGAGGTCCGATCGGCCGTCACCCTGAGCCGCCTGCAGCCTCCACGGGACCAGGCAGGAGCGGTCGATGCGCCCGCAACCACGTGGAGCCCGACAGGCCGGGGAGACGCCGAGGCTGGGCGGCGCTGGTGGGCGCACGCGGACCAGGGGAGGTGCGCGGATTTCACAGGCACCCCTGTCGGCCTTGCGTCTGGCGTCCGCTGACCTCGGGCCAGGAGCGCCTCCACCTTCCCGTGTCCCCAGAAGCACAGGGCGCCCTCGGGACGTGACGAGGCCCCTGGGTGTGAGTCTTGGCCGCCACTCGTGTGTGTCGTGCTTATGACAGAACGATGCTACCCGGGCGTCCCTGGAGGGAGGGTTGTGACAGTGAACCTGGCTCCTACCCCCGAATGCTCCTCACCATTTATTGATCTGAGTTTTTACACATTGCAGACCCGAACGTGACCCGTGTCGCTGTCCACAGCCAGGGCGAAGGAGTGGGGTCCGAGTCCTGCAGGCTGGCCCTCCACACGGGGCCTTTCCTGATGCATCCAGCATGGATCCTGAGGGGCCCAGGCGTGGACTCAGCCCCGACCCCCACCCGTCCTCCCGCCCACCCTGAGCGCACTCGGGGACATGCTGGAGGGGGGCAGGGAAGCCCCCGGTCAGCACTCGGGGCCGGTACAGGGTCAGCCCGGCCGGCATCGGCGCCCCTCAGCACCTGCTATGTCCCCATCAGTGGCTGGGACGGGCTGGGGAGCGAGGCTGACCTGTGGGGGCCTCCTGCAAGGTCAGCAGCACCCGCCACCCGCCACACTCAAGGTCAGCAGCACCCACCAGAAGCGCCCGATGTGGCTCGGCATGAGCGGGTGCAGGGTGAGGGGAACACACCTGTAGCTAAGGGTTGGGGACACGGCGCCCGTCCGGGCGGGGATGCTGTGGCTAAGGGTTGGGGACACGGTGCCCGTCCGGGCGGGGATGCTATGGCTAAGGGTTGGGGACACGGTGCCCGTCCGGGCGGGGATGCTGTGGCTAAGGGTTGGGGACACGGTGCCCATCCGGGCGGGGATGCTGTGGCTAAGGGTTGGGGACACAGTGCCCGTCCGGGCGGGGACACTGTGGCTAAGCACTGGGGACACGGCACCGTTCTTTCCTAGTACATTTCCTTGGAGTCATTGACCTGCTGAGTGTCACATAGAACGCGATACCCACCCAATTCGTGCTCGACCCTGACGCTGTCCCCATACTTAGAGTAATTGACCTCCCGTCTAATAACAGTGTTTATGGAATTAGGCTCTGATTGGCTAGGCCCATGGCACACGCGTGTCAGTCATCTGCCCGCAGATATACGCCTGTGGCCTTTGGCCTTGGTTTTCAAAATGATTTTCATCTCTTAAGCGTGAACCGGAGCCGCCCTGGGAGCAGGGAGTCAGGGCCGCTGGGCACCGTCGCCCTCCCGCCTGGCCCTGTGCATCCGCACGCTCGCACCCTGCACCGAGGCTGGGTCTGCGCCCCCGGTGCGCCCGGCTCCTCCATAGGGGTCCCCCGTGACCAGGGGCATCGGCGCTTCGGGGGGTGGCACCTTCACCCTCATGGTGGCCTTTATTCTCCAGACTTCACAGATGGAGAAACGGCCACTTCGCTCGGGGGTGGGGGGCTCCGCCTGCCATTGTCCCGGCCGCCCGGGACGCTCGGGCTCCGCATGTTCAGACTTCAGGCTCAGCAGCAAACCGGCTGAGGCTGCACGCCTAACGCGCCGGTTCCCGGGCTGGGCCTGGCGTGTGAGCGGCCACCATCTCTCCGTCAGCCTCACACAAGGGCTGGCTGCGGCACCTCATGGAGCTGTCAGGTGCGGGGACCCTGGTGAGGAGTGACCGGGGCTCCCAGGCCCCAGGGGGAAGGGGCCGCACCCCGGGGACTGTCCACCGGGACTGAGCGGCTTGTCCGTCTGTCAGTGGCCGTGTACCGGCCACTCCGTGTCCAGGGGGGCTTCCAGGAAGAATGTCTTCCAATTACCTTTTAAACCGTTTATTTTGAAATAACATCAGGCATACAAAGAGCGTTGCAAAAATGGCACCAACATCCTACCTGTCTCCCCCCTCAGGACCTCCCCCAGGATGTTAACCTTGGTGCTGTTGCCCGATCCAATGACCCTACTCCAGTGTCCCCTTGCTCTGGGCCAGGAGGCGGCACCGGGTCGGTCCTGCACAGCATCGCGTCGTCCCGCGCTTCGTCACGGTTGCAGTGAGGTTACGTGTTGGAGACAGAACTGTTGTGGGAGGGACGTGTCCCCCCAGGGCAGCGTATCGGGGTCACGGAGGTGACCTTGGCCTCTGAGGTGAACTGATCACGAGGGCAAGATGGTGTCTCCAGGTTCCTGGGCTGCAGTTACAGGTTTGTCCTCGATGACGACGAAGCATCTCGCGGCGAGATACTTGGAGACAATGCAAAGCTCTCCCGTGGGCTCCTGCTTTCGCCCACTGAGCTTCAGATCCACAAGTGGATCTTGCCTGGAACAATTAAGGCTCCGACGTTCTCATTGTGGGTTCTGATTCCCTTCACCCGTTCCACGTCGTTTAGATTGGAAAGAAAGCTGCTCCATCGTCCTTGTTATGCAGTTTGCTGTGTCAGATTCACTGATATGTATTTCATTCTATGGGTTACAAATTCATTACTGTTGTGATTTTGTGGCTCACATTGCCGCAGCTTTGGCCACGGGGGGCGCCCTCAGATGGTCCCACTGTCCATTGGGGGCCCCTCCATTATTATCTGGGCACTCGGGGGGCCCTTCTGTGTGTGTTAATTTGTGCGCATTGTGGAAACTCACTGTACAGAGGGCACTCGTGCGATGAGAAGCGAGTCTTCTCGAGCTCCAACTCCTGGCCCAACCCCAAGGATAGCGAACGTGTGCATTTCATAAGTTTTCAGCGCAGACACGTGTGTGTGCACATGGATTTTAAACCAGCTGAAGCGTGCTGTGGACACCATTCTGTGCGGCGCTTTGTTCCTTATCAACACACCACGAATATCTTCCTACATCTCCACGCTGCTGTTAACAGTCACGGCGGTTCCGAGTGCCTCTCCAGCGCTCCACCATAATGGACACCCTCCTACTGACGAATATTATGCAAATACGTGTGTGCATGCACACGCGCAGGGCTCACACCTACGATGTCCAATCCAGACACGCGTGTCTATGGTACATATATTTTTCTCTCTTTTGCACATGACCCCACGTTTAGCGTGTACGTGCACGTGTGTGTGTGTGAGAGAGAGAGAGAGAGAGAAGGGAATGAGAGATTCCTACAGGACAAAATCAGAGAAAAAGAATTTCTTCGTCAAAGACAGAACCTTTGCCCATCTGATGGGTTTTCCATTGTTTTCACTCACATGTCTTTAATACAGAGTGACATCTAACATCGTTCCATATGCTTATGTCATCTTTATTTCCTTCTCTGCAAGATGCCTTTTCATCTCGTTTGCCCCTTTTTTCCCTATTGAATGATTGATATCTTTCTCACTGATTTGCAAGAGCTTATTATATATTAAGGAAATTAGCCCTTTTCTGTCACTTGTGTTATAAATATTGTTCCCAGTTTGTCACATGCCTTTTGATTTTGTTTATAATTTCTTATCAGAGTGAGGTTTTAGATTCTTTATACTTAGATTTATCTGTCTTATTACAGCTTCTGTGACTGACTCCCAGGTTTCACATTAACCTCATGTTACCTTTTATGATTATTTATATTTTTGGCCTTTTGCTTCTTAATCGTCTTGGTCTTATTTGGGTGTAGGAAGCGAGTTAGAGTTCCCATTTTACATTTTATCTTTCCTCAACCCAGAGGCTCAGCAGACTGAATACCATTTATTAAACAATTCTCCTTCGCTGTCTCTGATGGAAAAAAGTCTCTCTTCTCATTTACCAAATTCTCAAACGCATGTACGTCTAGTTCTGCCCGTACCCCTCCACGTCACGCGTGGACCCACTGGTCCCAGCTCTGCGATGACCGATCATTCCATGAAGGGTCTGACAAGGCTGATTTTTTTTTTCCTTTTCAGATTTCTGTTTTCTAGTTTTGTGTTTATTTTATGATCTTTGGTCTCAGTTTAAAAGTTAACCTTGAGGAGACAAGGAAATACAATGCATTTATAAATGTGTAGGGACAACTAACAGTGTTATGACCTAGGGTCTTATGTTTAAGAGCAAAGTAGGGCTTTTTATGGTACTCAGTCATTATAAACAACTGATTGTCTGTTTTTATTTATTTATACAGATCCTAAAATTTATATTTAGGTGTATTTCTAGGTAGTCTTTCTCCTCCCTCTCTCTCTGTCTGTCTTGCTCTGTGTTTCTCTCCTATCCCACATCAGATTGCATTGTAAATCAAATCCTTTCTTCATTTATGTTTTTCTAATTGGTTATTGTTTAGGTTAATCAAAAATACTGATTTTTGCATATTCATTTTACAACTAGCCACCTTTTCAAATTGTCCTATTGTTTCTAATTTTTAAAGCAGTTTCGCATAAATATTCTTGTATGGCATTGTATCACATACAGATAATAATAATCTTCCCTCTTCTTAACTAATTCAGAGCCTCCTATTTATTTCTCGCTTCCCGTTGCAATGACTGACGTGTCTGAGGAAATGCTCAGTGACGGTGCATCAGCGGACACCTGCTTTACCTGCGCCGTGTGTGGTCAAGCGTCTCAGTGCTCAGCGTCTGGTTGCACGCTCAGTCCACAAGCGGCTTTTCATGACTAATAGGCTGATTATGTATTTTAATCAGGATTCGCGTTTAAATTTATAAATGCCTCTTACGGATTTGTAGAGATGATCATTTTTCGATGTATTAAAATATTAAAATCATGACATCAATAGATTTCCTTAGAGTAAAACACCGTTTTTGCTTAAGAAATCAATGGTGCTTGATTGACAGCTGTTGTTCTTTTTCACGCGTGGCTGCCAATGTCTACTTACTAAGCCGTTTGCGATTTGTTGCATTACTGTTTAGAAGTAGGACCGACTCAGGGTCTTCTTTTCTGATATCTTTGTCGGGTCCTGATATTGGTGTAATGCCACCGTCTAAACCGCTGGCTGCTCTCTGTCTGCCCCGGTGCAGTGAGCGTGGCTGGGGACGGACGAAGTCGGCCGTGGGAATGGCCGGGCCTGGAGCATTTCTGAGAGCTCCCTGACGACTCTCTGGGTGTGTGTTTTTCTGTTGTTTTGTTTGGGTTTGTTTCTTGTGTGTGTGTGTGTGTGTTTAATGGTAATTGGCCTACTTAAGTTCTTCCTCTTCAGTGGTCAACTTTGGTCATTTCTACTTTTATAAAAATGCCTTCATTTCGCTTTTAGGATTGTTCGCACACGATGAAATCACGTATCCTTTTATGTATCTCGGTGCTTATCTGTGGTCACGTCCATAGTGTTCTTATTTCTAATTTGGGGACTCTCTGTGTTTATGAAGACAGTGCAGAGCCCCCCAGCCTGGGCGGGTGGGTCACCCCGGGCACTGGCACGTGCTGAGCAGGGTCCCTGGGCCGGTGAAGTGCCGGCCCCAGCCAGTGCCCAGTGGTGACAACCAGAAATGTCTGCAGACATTGCCACCTGTCTCCTTGGGAGACAGATTCTCTGCTTGAGAACCACCGAGACTGAGTGAGGTTAACACGTTTCCCCACATTTCCCCACAAAGACACGTATTCATCAGACAGTTTCCATTCATTCGTGCTGCTACTTTCGTAATTCTGCTTGCTTTGCTTAGATATATTTGGTTCCTTTTTTCTTCATTGTGAACTGAAGACTTGGCTCACTTATTTTCTTGCTTTCTTAGTGAAAAACCTAGGTTTTGAAAATTATGATTTCCCCCTATTATATCTTTACCCACCTTGTGATTTAATGATTTTTAAAAAGATTTTATTGTTTGAGAGGAGGGAGGGAGAGAAGGGGAGGTCCCAGAGCAGTCTCCATAGTTGTATGTCATTAGTGGTGACACGGTTTCATTCCACACGGGTGGATGTGGGGCCGTGTGGGGACAGGAACCAAACAGGGGGCCTCCCCCATAGGAGGTGAGAAACTTCGTCACCATCTCAGTGGTCACCAGTTGCACCTCAGCCCAGCACATGGGTTTGCACAGGCCGGGGCTGCGATTCGACCCCCGGACCTCAAAATTACAAAGCTGAGCTATCCCAGTATCCCTAATGATTTTTTAAACCAGAAATTCTGCAATTTTCCTTTTTCTCCACACTTTACCCTGAGTCGTTTTCATTGTTAAGAGGTTTTCCGTGTTTGAGTGGCTCCTTTGGTTTGGCTTGGTTTCCTGCTGGAGGTATTAACACCAGGTCGTCACACGTCCCGTCTCTGGTCTGTGGCAGCTTCGGCCGGGCATCGGACCCCCGGGTGACTGGCCAGGGAGCTGGTCCGCACTTCCTGGCTTAAGGGGACGGGCTCTGATGCATGTCTGTTAGATTTCCCTTATCAGCTGCGCTACTGCCGGCTTCCACACCCTTTCTCGTTTTTATCTACTTGATTTATGATGACCTGAACATGAGTCAAACACCTCTGTGCCTATTTTGTTTTGATGGTTTCTGCCTTTTTAAAAAATGCTCTTGGGTTTGTTTGTTTGTGTTTTGCTTTGTGAGTTTTTGGTGCACACAGATCCCGTCAGACCATTTTCAACTTTGATCCAGTTCGATCGCTGTGTCTTGTTCAGTTAATCATTCTGAAGTGTTTCTCTTCAAGTTCTTAAGTACTTTGGCCTTAAGTGTAAACTTAGCTGAGAAAATTATTGAAATCCTACTTTCTTCTATATTATGTGTTTCTGTTAGGTCTTTGCCAGTTGTCATCCTGTTCATTTCTGAGTCGCTCTGCCTTAGATGCGTCACAGAGCGTTTCGTTCTGCTTTTATCAGCCAATGTTCCATGTTTTCTTCTAATATGTAAGATTAGCCCATTTATACTTATTGATGCAAAAGCATATTTGGTTCTAGTTCTGTGATTTTACTTTTAAGTTTTCCTCTGTCTGTATGTTATTTTCTATCTTCTGCTATATTATCTGAGCTTTCTTTATTTTGCTTTACGTGTGTTTGCTTTTTTTCACCAACAGAATAAAGAAATAGTGTTTAAAATACTGTCGTAGTTACCTTTGTATAACTTTGTATATGTTGATATTCTCAAATCTTGTTCTTAATTTATTGCTTTCATTTGTTTGCTGGTTGGTTGGTTGGTTGGTTTGTTACTGTTTTCATGTGAATCCATGGTATTTTCTTGTTTGCTCTTGAAGTCTGAAATACATCCTGAGACTCAGTGTGTTGTTTTAGTGCAAAGATCTCATTCCAGTGTGTCTCTTCTTTGAGGACAGTTTTCTTCTATTATATCTTTGGGTTTTCATTTCCTGTCACTTTTCAAATACTTTTTCTTTGCGTGCACCGGTCACACGCATGCCGCATTTCCTTTGTCTTGCCGTCGCTATTTCTTTCATTACCTTTAGTTCCTGCTTTTTGTAAACTGCATTTTCCTCAGCTTTCTCGAGCCATCCTGCGTCTCAGTATTGTCGGCAGCTTCTGTGCTGCCTCTGAGGACTTTCCGTTTCTAAGAAGGGACTTTATGTCGTTTTCGTTGTGGGAAAGTGGCTTTGTTTGCTTCCTCCTGTCTGATCATGTGTGCTCTGCTTGCATCTCCCCTCCGCTGTTCAGGGGCCTCCACTTCCTCTCGTGCACGTGCGAGGGGAGCCCCATCACAGGACGCCGGCTAATGGGGGGCCCTGCTTTCCTGCAGAAGCTGTTCTCTCGGTGGGTATTTTCTGTGTTTTGTAATTTGTGTCGTTAGGTTTCAGATGCCCCTTCCTGGTGTCAGATTAGCAAAGGCGTTTGCTGGAGGACGTGACCTTGAGGAAATCAGGTGGAAAGAGGCTGAGGCTGTGGATGCCCAGCGAGGGAGCTGGGGGGCGCCTGCCGGGTGGGGAGTCAGTGCAGAGTCTGAGCAGAGCTGCCGATCGGCGGGAACACGGGCGAGGCAGCCCTGCACCTCCTGGCCTTCCTCCCTCGTGGCTGCAGGCGCTGCCTCCCCTCGGAACCCGCTTCCTGTCCCTGGTACGAGGCTCGGCGTCTTCTAACGACCACGGCAGTAGCGGCGCCCTCACCTGTCCCCCCCCTCTTGGACTCGGCCCCTGGCGAGCAGGGCCTCTCGGGTCCCCCAAGCAGCGCCTGCACGTCGCCATCAGAATCAGCGTCGGGGCCTCAGACGGTGCTGTTGTCTCCCAGGAAGTGAGGCCAGCGCAGGCCGGCGAGGTCAGGGGAGACTCCCCGCAGGAGGGACCCTCAGTGGGGGTCGCCAGGGCGTGGACAGCACAGCCCACACACTCGGGAGCCTGTGTACTTAGTCCCAATCCACCACACACCCCTCGATTCTTTTCTCTGCTCCGCCCCCCGCGCCTGTGTCCCGCTCTGACAGGCGTGAACCCTGTACTGCTCGTGTCTCCGAACGTTTTTGTTTCCGGCTCCTCCCCGAAGGGCGGCAAGCCACATGGGAGTGTCCATGTGTCCGTGTGTGCCCGCTCTGCTCGCTGATGGACCCTGGAGCAGTGCCTGGCACACAGTCGGGGCGCCGTAAACATCGGTCGCATGAGTGAGCACCCATAGGTGCCGGGCAAGTGACATGGCTGAGGGGCACAGGCTTGGTGTTCGCACAGAGACCTACAGGAATATTCTCCACTTCCACAAAGGAGAGTCCCTGTCGTTCCTTCCCTAAAGCACACGCCTCAGTCTGTCGCTTCTTTTTTCTTAGTAGCAGGATAGGTACACGGGGACATTTCTTCACGTTACAGAGCCCTCCCGACGTAAGGGGACAGGCCGGTGGACACTCAGTCTCAGTGATGAGTTCTGACAGGACATGGCGGGGACTGTGAGAACCTGGGGAGCAAATGCCGTCTTCGGGGCAGTGTGTGCTCTGCTCCCGCAGTGTCCCTGGGAGGGACAGCGGTGCTCATGTTGTCACAGCGGCCAGTTTTTAAATGAAGCCAGGCACCTGGAGGTTTACGTGAAACTTCACTATTGCATGACGTGGGCTCACGTGTTCATCAGAACCACCCACACCGTGTGGGCCGTCACCTTACGCGGCCGGCAGGGCTGCTCGCTCAGACTCCCGTTCTGCATGGGGACAGGAAGTCCCGGCAGGTACCAGGTGACCCTCTGCTCTGCCTGCTGCCATGGGTGCGCTCTCTGCACCAAGGCCCTGTGCCTCTTGGTGTCACCGCAGGAAGAGAGCGGTGGCCCCAAGCTGTTGTGGGGAGCTACCGGGGTGTCAGCTCGTCGGACAGGGTATAACCTCAGCCTGTGTGTTCTTGTCTCATTTTAGTTCAGTATCATTTCCCAGCTGCACACCTGAATGTCACGCGAAATGCAAAGCAACGGAGAAGTTCTTCCCCAGGCAGCGCTGTGTCCGCGCAGAACTTTAATCACTCTTTCTGAATCCTCATCATCCTGCCCCACCCCACTTCTGGGGAAAAAAAGAAAAAAAGAGTCTGACGGGAAGATTTGTGTTACCTGTACTAGGATTTTTATCTATTTATTTTTTAAAGATCATCTGTATTTTTAGAAGCACTGAACAAAGGGAAGGCGCCTTTCTAATCAAGAGCATTCTTTAGCTCGAGCGTCAGGCGACGTCTGTGAGAATCAGGGGATCGCTGCTCTGATCGTCCTGCAGGGGACGTGCGGAACCTCGCGCGTCTCTTCCGGGAGGAGTTCTGGTTGTGGCAGCAGCAGCCGCCTGAGCTGTGGGGCGGAGGCTGAGGTTAGGAGGCCTGAGATGCTCCACCAGGAACCAGGCAGCTGGTTTGATGGGTCATTGTTGTTGGTGATATGACAGTGTGTGTGGGGGCCCCGGGGCGCGGGGCCTTCCATTGCACAATTCCAGAGCCGGGCTGCGGGCGCACCCCAGACGCTCCCCGTTGCAGGTTGCAGGTGGGGTGCGGCGCCCCCTCCTCGCTGGGGCTCCAGCAGCTCAGGTCCAGCACCCGCCTCCCACCGCAGCGCATCGAGTCCACGGGCCCCGGGCGCCATAAGCGCCAGGCCTAAAACTGTCTTTACAGCCGCCGGCCACAGCCCAGTATGGAGTGTGGCCTTGTCTGTTTGAAACCTGGCAGCAAACAGAGCGATGACAGACGTAAAGCAGGGCGGGGAGGGACATGGTGGCAGCTGGGCGCCAAGGGGGCGGGCACCGAGGGGCAGGGCAGGGTGGGCAATGAGGGCAGGGCGGGGCAGGCACCGAGGGGCAGGACAGGGTGGGCACTGAGGGGCAGGGTGGGGTGGGGTGGGCACCGAGGGTCTGGGCGGGCACTGTGGGGCAGGGCGGGGTGGGCACTGAGGGGCAGGACGGGCGCCGCAGGGCAGGGCAAGCACCGTGGGGCAGGGCGGGGTGGGCACTGAGGGGCAGAGCGGGCACCGCGGGGCAGGGCAGGCACCGTGGGGCAGGGCGGGGTGGGCACTGAGGGGCAGGGCGGGCACCGTGGGGCAGGGCGGGCTCTGAAGGGCAGGCCCTCCCGCATCCCCTGCCATCCCCTGCATGCACCTGGTCTTCTCTGTCCTCAGGCCTCCTCGGCCCCATTCATTCGTGTCCCCCATCGTCTTAGCACCAGGGCCCCATATCATGGGAAACAGTGTTTCCATGGACAGGGATGGGGGTGGGATGATGGTTTGGGGATGAATGGAGCACAGTACATTTACTGTTCACTTTATCTCTATAATTATTACATTGTAATACGCAGTGAAGTAACTATACAGCTCACATACCACAGAATCCGGGGGGCGCCCTGAGCCGGCTTTCCTACTAGACGGCCCGTCTGAGACAAGCGCGCAGTGTGGGGACAGAGCGGTGGGCAGAGCTGTAAACAAAAAAGTGGGTGTTGGCTTCTGACTTAACCCCTCAAGCCCCGACTTAACATTTGGGGATTTACCCTCCCCAGACGGCATTTAAATTTGTCTCAAATACACGGTGTGGACACTGACTTCATTTAAATGCGATATCTCAAAAAGTATGTCATCCACATTCACAAAATTTTGATGGATGAGGCAAGTGGACTCGAGCTAAATGTCGAAACGCTGCTGGGAGAGAAAACAGGGTCTGTACACGTGTATGTCAAAAGGGCTTGAGGGGTTAAAGCCTGCCACCAGATGCGGCTTAATTGTCACTTGTCACTCGCTGGTAGAGTTTTGATGTGAGTCTGTAAGCAGTTGATTTATGACGGTCTCTGTGCAGTCACACCTCTCTGCTCACGTGTATCTGTATTCGCAGCCGCTCCCCAGCACTAGCATCACCGCCTCAGCTCCACCTCAGATCGTCAGGCATCAGATTCTCATAAGGAGCCACAACCTAGCCCCCTCCCCTGCACAGTTCACAACAGGGTTCCCGCTCCCGCTGCTGATCTGACAGGAGGCGGAGCTCAGGCGTAATGGGAGCAGTGGGAGCGGCTGTAAATACAGATGAAGCCTCACTCACCCGCCGCTCACCTCCTGCTGTGGGGTCCAGACCAGTCCTGGTTCGTGACCTGGGGGTTTAGACTGAAGCGGTTTGAAACAGAGGCCCAGGCAGTGTGCACATCCATGCCCCTCAAACCAGAGATTAGAAATAGGTTTTGGCTTCTGCGTTTAAACGGAAACCTTCAGTAACTAACCAAAGCTAGTTCACTGTGAACTTCCCCGTTGGAAACGCCCATTTCTCCTGCTGGTACAAGCCAGAGAGTTCCTTATTTCCATGGGCTTTCCACTGGCCCTTGGCCCTTTGCTATTTTTATTTTCGGATGTTTTGGTCATTTAGCTGTGGATAAAAGCTGTAAGCACAGCAGTAGCTGCACTTTCTCAAAGGGGGCTCGTCATGCAGACTCCACAGCGTTTAACAGGAGCAGAACCTCAGCGGCCTCAGCAACATCGAGCTGAACTCAGAGTCGATGCGCCAGCAGCCTTCAGGGGAGTTCAGCTGTCTTTGCTTTGTTCCCGCAGCCTGACACTCCCAGTCGCATCCCTGCCCGCGGGGTGCTTGGCACGGGGCCCTCTGCCCACGTGGGGCCCCAGCAGCGGCACTCAGATCTGGTGCTTAGCAGGGGACATCCTAGCTTCACGTTCACACCTCTTGAGTCTTTTTAAAAATAGCCCCTCCTGCGGGAGGCTTTTCTGGGACGCCGCGTTGACACCTGTGTTTTCAGGCCATTGGGCCGGGTGTCCATGTGTTGCTTTCTGTGCCTGCCGGGCTAGGGACCTGGCTTTCCCGAGTCCCTGGGTGTGGACAAGGCCAGCGGGGGTGTCAGGAAGCAGCCTGCTGTCCGGGACACATGGGGGCGGGAGGGCCCGCGACCCAGCTGGTGGTGTTGAGCTTCTGTTCTGGACAATTCTTCACTTCGCTTCAGCTCATCTGCTGGCCGCTATGGGCCCTCATTGCCTAGGGTGAGCAGACGTCCCACTTTTAGCGGGACAGTCCCGATTTTTAACAATTTGTCCTGCGTCCCGCGGCGTTTTAAAAAAGTCCCAATTTTGGGAAAGAATGCACGACAAGCTAGGGAACGGCGGTAGATAGACCCCATTTTTAATCAAGAACCCCCTCCCCCTCAGTCCATGGTGTCCCGCTTTACCAATGTTAAAATCTGGTCACCTTACCATTGCCCCATGCAGTTTGGGGGCCCCGCATCCTCTCTGCGCCCCAGGGAGGGCCATCTGGAGGCCTCTGCCCCATCTCTGCTAACAGCACCTCCATCCAGATCTCCCTGTCGTTCCTGGCAGAGCTCCTGGCCTCCCGTCCACATCCCTGCCTTCAGAATGAATCCACTCCCTACCCCCCTCCTGCTGTGGTCACACAGGGCCTGCATGGATCACCAGCCCCTGGCTGCCTCCCTGCCTGGGCCCATTCTCTGGCCAGAGCAGCGTCCCAGACCTTGTCCCTGCCGTGCTCAGCTCCCCAGGGTCTCCCCATGTCACTCCTGGTCAGGTAGGGGCTCGCAGAACCCCAGAGCCCCGCCCAGTGCCAGGCCCCGCCCCACCCTGACCACGCCCCATCCTTGACCCCGCCCTGCTCCGCCCCAACCCTGACCATGCCCATGACCACGCCCCATGTCCCATCCCACCCCTGACCCCCACCCTGCTCCGCCCCAACCCTGACCACACCCCTGACCACGCCCCATCCTGCTCATGACCACGCCCCATGTCCCATCCCACCCCTGACCCCTGCCCTGCTCCAACCCCCAACCCTGACCACGCCCCACCCCCTCCCCCTGCTCTCCTTTCTCTCCACCCGGCTCCCTGGGCTCCGGCCACACTGGCCTCATTGCTGAGCTGACAATGGCCAGGAACCTGCCACACGGTCACCGCACGTCCCTGTGGGTGTGACCCCCACCTCAGGTCTTTGCACAACTGTGGGCTCCCAGTGAGGCCCTCCCTGCCCCCCTCCCCCCCCCAGAGGGCCCTACCGTCCCCTGTGCCCTCTATGTGACCTCCAGGCCCCTCACAGCTGACCTTGCCGGAACCAAGAAGGCGGATGTCCTGCAGGAGAGACTGGACTCCCCTTTGCTCCCTCAGAAGACGGCCCGTTATACAGGTGGTTGGATGTGAAAGTCACGCAGGATAAGAATGTTGCCCGCACGCCCGTGGAGTGCCACCCTGAGGACGAGGCTGCTCCCCCTGCAGCAGGGCCCCCCGCACGGGCCTGGCGCTGGTGGGCAAGTGTGCAGGGCATGAACGAATGAACAAGCAAACCAGCCCCATGGAGCTGCACCGTACGGTGACAGTGGTTGTGTGGCTACTGGGAAAACGGCTTTGGAGTGAGAGTGGCCTTGTGGTCACGACTGTTCGGTGTGTGACCTGCTTGGCTCCTGCTTGGCGGGACGCCTCCAATAGGTCGGGGGTGGTCAGAGACGCTGTGGGGTGCACTGTGTGTGACAGGGGCGTCTGTGGGAGCCCTGCAGTGGTGCAGCAGTCGGCTGGGTGCCCTGCCCACGGCCCCTCCAGTCCCACCTGTGTCCTCAGCCCCGCCCACCGGCCTGCCCAGGCTCCCAGCACCCGTCTCCATTGGCACCGCGGGCTTCCGGAGGCGAGGGCTGCCCCGAGCCTCCCCGCCTGGGCGTCTGCTCCAAAGCCCCAGGCGACCCCCAGGTGTTAGGAAGCACTCGTCACGTGCAGCCGTGGCTTCCGGGCGGCAGCGTTCTGATTATCCTGTGCTCTTATTATACTTGACTTTGAGACGCGATCAGCTATGTAAGGGACCACCTTCTGGGGACAAATCCCGGTGCCTCCTGTAAGATGCGTTATTATTAACAGTTCAGACATGCTGAGCTTTCACTGTGTCTGAGGCGGAGCGTGGGGGAAACGGGGGGTGACGAGATTTCGAAGGGATGGCGCCGACCGGGGCCGACCATCTGGACCATCCTCCGAATGCCAGGAAAGCAGCCAGGCCCACTGAGCCCAGGTGGCAGCTTGGAACGAGGCCAGAGCTCAGGCTGGACCCAAGGTGAACGGGTGACTGAGCACAGGTGAGCTCTGCCCGTGACATGACGAGGGACTGACCCAGCCCCACCGTCGGGGCAGCGTTAGTTACTGGACCAGTGGACGCACCCGAGCATCTGACCCCTAGGGCATCACGTGTTGGGACTTCCCCGGTGATAACCCAAGTGGGCCCGAGAGGAAAGCCAGAGAACCGCCCTGGCCGGGCCTGAGTGACAGCCGTGACGGTTCCCAGAGGCAGAGGTCACTGTTGGAAACAGTGTTATTGTATCTTCATCATCACGTATCGTACATAACAATGACATCGTAGCAGCCATCCTTGTGAACGTTCTAAGCAACCGTTCATGAAATACTTGCTTTGGGCCAGGAATTCTGCTGGGTATTTGGTGTGACGTGGATGACCTCAGGCTTTGTGAGAAGCAGACAGATGGGCATCAGTGCGCCCACCCTGCAGGTGGGGGGCAGCCGCAGCAAGTTTGGGCTGGGAAGTGGGGGATAGCCCAGAGGCGCCCCCCTGCCCCACATCAGTCTAAACTGTCCCAGACAGAAGCCCTGGACAGACTTGTCCCTGCGCTCTCACTGTGTGTCACGCGAGCATGCGGGGTCCCTGTGCTGCCGTGACAAAGCCCTGACGGGGCTCGGTGTGGGGGCCGGGACAGCGGGACGAGACAGGCTCGCGGCCTCGGCACCGCGTCTCAGGACAGGCGTGGGGGCCGGGACAGCGGGGCGAGACAGGCTCCCGGCCTCGGCACCGCGTCTCAGGACAGGCGTGGGGGCTTTTCTAAATGGCAGTTGTGTGAGGCAACCGGAAGGATGAAAGCGGCTAAAGGTTCTTACATCATTTGTCCTGCATGTAGGCGAGAAGTTAGATTGCAAGCTTGGTGCTAATTACAGTTATTCACCAAGAAAAAGAAAATCCATGTAAAGGGAAGGAAATTTGGTTCCAAAAAACCACGTGCTTCTCTCTGCTGCCTGGACCAGGGTGTCCCGACCACAGGGCACGGTCCCTGGCTAGTGGCCAAGGGGGTGCTAAATAACAGGCAGGTATCAGACACCCAAGGACTCACCTGACCTGAGAGGGGATAGATCCTGTCTCCGCTCATGGCCAAGAGAGGTGTCTGTAATGTCACAAAAATGTAGCACTCTTCTTCCTATTAATAATTGTCTTCTGTAATTTTGCCAGATTTATTAAAATAAGATTTTGGGGGGGGTATTTTTTTTTTCCTTGCACTGGTAGAATGTGCTCTTTAGTATCATTTTACATAATTTAATACAATTTGTTCCATCCATTGGTTTTCATGGGGATACAAGCTGTTCGCTCGTGAGAAAGCTGGCATGGCCCTGAAGCTGGCAGGGCGGTGGAGGCCCGGCCTGCTCGCACCTTCTGCGGGCGCAGCCATATTGGATGGCTCTGCCATGATCTCACACCCTGCGCGTGGGCGGGGACGCGGGAGGGACTCGGGGGCCCCCGCCACCCCCCACCCAACTCCCTGGAGGTGACAGAGGGACATACGCACAAAGGCTCTAGGCTAGAAGACAAGTCAGCCAGGTTCTGGCCCTGCCCCCACTGTGCTGTGTGACCTTGGGCAGGTTACTTCACCTCTCTGGGCCCTAGTTCCCCCTGAAACAATGGTCTCAAGCCCTTTTTGCACAGGATGTGAGTCGTCTGCAGCCCCCTGGGCTCCAGGTTCTGTGCCGCTCTGGGCGGAGGAGGCCGGGGCGGCTCTGGCGTTCCTTGTCCCCCAGCCCCTCTAGGTGGCCTGAGAGGGGACAGTGTGAGGGGGAGCGTTAGCTGTGACCCACGGCCCAGCAGGGGGGCTGTGTCACGCCAGGACGGGTGCACCCCTGGCCGCAGCTGTGGGCTTTCTGAGCGCCCCACCCCAGCGTGGTGGCCCTGTGGCCGGGCCCGTGGGGCCCTGAGCAGCCGCGGTCGTGAGCCGGCGCTGCTCCCGGCTCCTGCGGGGACAGGTGTGTGCTGAGGCGGCGGCCCGTCCCCCCAAACAGTGAGGACTCCGCCCTGGGGGGCCCCCGAGGCTACCTGCCCCGCGGTTCCCCAAGCCGGCCGGGCAGGCGGGAGCGGGACGGGGACCTCCTTCACTCCGTCACCGCCCAGCGCTGGGCCACGCAGCGGACCGGCCGGGGCCCTGCGCCCACCAGACACGCGCCCTCACCGGGAGCCGCAGCGCGAGCCCCTGGACCAGCAGACCCGGAGGGAAGCGGGCGCGGGGCTGGGGACCCCGGTCACTCCGTCCTTCACAGTCATCGACATGGGGGCATGTCGGCTCTCCACGAGTGTCCCGCGCGCGTGTGGCTGCGTGTGCACACGCGTGTCCGTGTACCTGGGAGCGGGCGGAGCCTCCAGCCCTGGCCAGCGGCTGCGGGAGAAGCCCCGCCCCCACGGCGCCGCGTGGCACTAAGTCCCGCCCCTCACGGCGCTGCACAGCACGAAGTCCCGCCCCCCACGGCGCCACGTGGCGTGAAGTCCCGCCCCCCACGGCGCCACGTGGCACGAAGTCCCGCCCCTCACAGCGCCACGTAGCATGAAGTCCCGCCCCCACGGCGCCACGTAGCACGAAGTCCCGCCCCTCACAGCGCCACGTAGCGCGAAGCCCCGCCCCCACGGAGCCCCGCCCCCACGGCGCACCCCCACCCCCAGCGCCGCCCGCGCCGGGACGGGCCGCCTGGCCGAGGTCGCGGGCGCCCGTGCCAGGGCTGCGGGCCGAGCGGGCCCCGGTGCCGCCGGGAGGCTCGCCCTCATCGCGCACCAGCCCCTCGCTGGGAAATTGCTCTGCAAACGAGCCCCCGAGACCCTCTGGGCCGGTGGCAGGTGCAGCGAGGCCGGGTCCCGACGACGGTCCAGGGGAGGCCAACGGAGCCCCCGTGCGCGCAGCCTCGCCGCCTCGCGGGAGCCCGTCCCGGAGCCCAGGCTCCCGGCCAAGACCCTGCCCGGCTCCAGGGGCGGAGGCGGGACCGGCGGCCGGACCCTCGGGCGGGCTGTCTGGATGGGTTCTCTTGGAACCCCTCGGAAGCCACCAGGAGCCGGCTGTGCCCTCCCCGGCCATCTGCTCGGAGCATCTGGTGATCAGGTGCCAGCCCCGCGCGGGCGCATTCAAGCTGAAGCGTGCAGTCACCTTGCCACCCAGGCCGGCTGCTGCTCCGCCGCCGCGCTGCCCTCTTTGTGCCCGGACAGCGTCTGGGGGCGGGCGTCTGGGGGCTGGCCGCGCTGAGAACCTGCAGCTCTGTCCCCCACTGGGTCTGAGGACAGGTCTCCCCCCAAACCTTGGGGTCTGAGGACAGGTCTCCCCCCAAACCTT
>PVKE010033475.1:0-17908 GCA_004027555.1 Craseonycteris thonglongyai
TTTTTTTTTTTTTTTTTTTTTTTTTTTTTCCACAGGATTGCTTTGGCAATTCAGGGTCTTGTGTGGTTCCATATGAATCTGATAATTTTTTATCTATTTTTTGAAAGAATGTCTGTGGGGTTTTGATGGAAATTGCATTAAATCTGTATATTGCTTTGGGTAATATGGCCATTTTAACTATGTTGATTCTTCTCATCCAAGAACACAGAATGTCTTTCCATTTCTTTCTATCTTCTTCAATTTCTTTTAATAGTGTCTTATAGTTTTCTGTGTATAAGTCCTTCATGTTCTCTAAGTTTATTCCTAAGTATTTTATTCTTTTGGTTTTGATCACAAAAGGTATCATTTTTCTCTTTTCTTTTTTGAAGTTTTGTTGTTTGTATATAAAAATGCTGTGGATTTTTGTACATTGATTTTGTATCCTGCAACTTTACTGTATTCATCTATTATTTCTAATAGTTTTCTGGTGGAGTCTTTAGGGTTTTCTATATAAAGGATCATGTCGTATGCAAAAAGTGAGAATTTAACTTCTTTACTCCCAAGTTGGATGCCTTTTATTTCTTTATCCTGTATGATGGCTCTGGCTAGAACGTCCAGTACTATGTTGAATAGCAGTGGTGACAGGGGACATCCCTGTCTTGTTCCTGATTTTCAAAAAAAAAAAAGGTTTCAGTTTTTCTCCATTCAGTATGACATTTGCTGAGGATTTGTCATATATAGCCTTTATTATGTTGAGGTACTATCCTTCTATACCCATTTTTTAAGTGTTTTGATCATAAATGGATGTTGTAGCTTGTCGAATGCTTTTTCTGCATCAACTGATATAATCATATGGTTTTTATCTTTTATTTTGTTTATGTGCTATATCACATTGATTGATATGCATATGTTGAACCATTCTTGTGCCCCTGGGATGAATCATGGTGTATAATCTTTTTAATGCATTCTTGTATTTGCTAGTATTTTGTTTAGGATTTTTGCATCATTGTTCATAAGAGATATTGGTCTTTAATTTGCTTTTTCTACAATATCCTTCCTTACCAGGCTTTTGTATTAGAGTAATATTGGCCTCACAGAATGAGTTGGAAAGTATTGCCTCTTCTTCAATTTTTTGGAAAAATTTGAGGAGGATAGGTGTTAGTACCTCTTAAATACCTGATAAAACTTGTTAGTGAGAACATCTGGTCCTGGACTCTTGCTTTTGGGAGGTTTTGAGTGATTGTTTTAATTTTCTTACTTTTGATTGGTCTGTTCGGATTAAATCCACTTCTTCTGATTAAGTCTCGGTAGGCTATATGTTTCTAAAAACTTGTCCATTTCTTCTAGGTTGCAGAATTTGGTGGCATATAAGGCCTTCATACTATTCTTTTCATAGTGTCTTTTCTCTTTTTCCCTTGGTGAGCCTATCCAGGGTTTTGTCAATATTATTAATTTTTCAAAGAACCAGCTCTTGTTTGCATTAATTTTTTTTTTTCTATTCTCTATTTCACTTAGTTCTACTCTAATTTTTATTATTTCTTTTCTTCTGCTGGCTTTGGATGTTGTTTGTTCTTCTTTTTCTAGTTCTTTAAAATGTGATATGAGAGTGTATTCTTGTGATTTTTCTTGTTTCTTGAGGTAGGCCTATAGTGATATAAATTTCCCTCTTATTATTGCTTTTGTTGCAGCCCAATAATTTTGCTGTGTTGTTTTCATTGTTATTCATTTCTATGTATTTTTAATCTCTTCTTTTATTTCTTCTTTGATCCAGTCATTTGTTATAACATGTTGTTTAATCTCCATGTATATGTGGTTTGTCCTGCTTTCTTTTTGTAGTTGACCTCCAATTTCAAAGTTTTGTGATCAGAGAATAATACAGTTTGTATGATTTCAATCTTCTTAAGTTTGCTGAGGCTAGCTTTGTGTGTCAGCATGTGGTCTATCCTTGAGAATGTTCCATGTGCACCAGAAAAGAATTTATAGTTATATGTTGCAGGATGACGTATCATGTAAGTGTCAACAATGTCCAATTGCTGTAATGTATCATTTAAAGCTGATATTTCCTTTTTTTTTTTTCTTTTTTTGTTGGATGATCTGTCCATGGCTGTCAATGGGGTTTTTAAGTCCCCTACTATATTTGTGTTTTTGTCAGTTTCTCCTTTTAGATCTGTTAGTAGTTGCTTTTTAAATTTTGGTGCTTCTCGGCTGGGGGCATATATATTAATAAGTGTTATGTCTTCTTGTTGTATTGTCCCCTTTGTCATTATGAAATATCCATCTTTGATTCTTATTATCATTTTGATCCTAAAGTCTGCTTCATCAGATATAAGTATGGCTACACCTGCTTTTCTCTGGGTGCCATTTTCTTGGAGTATTGTTTTCCACCCTTTCACATTGAGTCTGTTTGTCCTTGTGACTGAGATGTGTCTCTTGTAGGCAGCATATGGTTGGTTTTTGTTCTTTAATCCATTTTGCTACTGTGTGTCTTTTTATTGGTGAGTTCAGTCTATTTACATTTAGGGTGATGATTGATATATGAGGATTTCCTATAGCCATTTTATCTTATGTTTTCTGGTAGTCGTTTTTTTGTTGTTTTTTTTTGGTTTTTTTGGTTTTTTTTGCTTCTTTGCTTTTTTATTCTTATCGGTTATTTTCATTTGATGGTGTTTATGACTGTTTTTTCTGTTTTTCCTTCTTTTATTGTTATGTGTGCCAGTTCTAAGTTCTTTTTGAGTGGTTACCATAAACTTTATATAAAAGAAAGTTTCATATATGCAGTGGTTCCTTTTCTTAAGGATGTTTCTTACCTCCATTCTCTTTGGAAATTTAAACCTTTACTTCCTCCCCTTTTATGTTTTGTTGTTTTAGTTTATCCCTATTTATTTTTACTTTTTGTTTCAGGTCCAATTGCCTCCTTCAGTATTTCTTGAAATGCTGGCCTTGTGCTGGAGAAGCCCTTCAGTTTCTGTATGTCTAAGAAGGTCTTTTTTTCTCCTTCATATCTAAAGGATAACTTTGCTGGGTACAGGATTCTTGGCTAGTAATTTTTCTCTTTTAATATTTTGAATACTTTATTCTACTCCCTTTGACTTGTAGAGTTCCTGTTGAGAAATCTGATAATAATTTGATGGGCTTTCCTTTATAGGTTATGGAGTTCTTTTTTCTGGCTGCCTTGAGGATTCTTTCTTTGTCTTTGTTTGACCTTTGATATCTTCAGTATAATGTGCCTTGGAGAGGGTCTGCTAGGATTTAAATAGCTAGGGGTCCTGTTTGCTTCTTGAATTTGAGGTTCCAGTTCTTGCCATAGATTGGGAAGTTCTCATTTACTATTTATCTGAGCAATTCTCTGTGCCCATCTCGTCCTCTGCTCTCTCCAGAATACCTATTATTCTTATATTATTCTTTCTAATGAAGTCGGATAGTTCTTGTAGATATCTTTCATTTCTTTTATCTCTTAGATCTCTCTTCTTCCTTCTGTGACATTTCCAAATTTTTGTCTTTGATTTCACTAGTTCTTTTCTCCATCTGGCCAGCTCTGCTTCCTATGCTAGCTATTTCATTTTTCATGTCTTTTATTGTGTTGTTTATCTCCAGAATTTCTATTTGCTTCTTTTTTAGAGGTTCAATTTCCTTTCTGAGATCAGTTAGCTCCCTCTGTGTACTCTGCCAGTTTTCTTTGAGCTCTTTGAGTGTTTTCATAATTGCAGTCTTGAATACTGTGTCATTTAGCTCAGATGTTTTCATATCATCAAGCTTTTTTTCGGGAGATTTTTCTTTTTCTTTCTGAACACCTTTGTTCACAGGGGTATTCACCACTATTAGAACATTTCCTTTCCTGGTCATGAGGACTTTTCCGCTGGTAGATTTGAAGAAATCTTTCTTTTTCTGGTGTTGCTGTAGTGTTTTATAATATTTTCTCTTGGTTATTCAGTTTTATCACAGTGAGATTGTCTTTGAGTCTTTCACCCTGGTCTCTGTATGCCTCCTCTTTGGGAAAATATGGTGGGCAATGGTATTCTATGTCTCTGAAATCCCACTGCAATAAAAAAACTGACACACCTGTGCTTCAGTTTTCATAGATCCCTCTGCTGACTTCAGCGGGAAGGGTGGGGGTGGGATTTGTTGGGAAAGGTGCAGTTCTCTTTGTGTCACAGGGTAATGACAGCTTCCTGGCAGCAGAGCACTGAATGTAGGCTCTGGGCAGAGCTGCCTGAGCGAGCTTTGGGTAAGAGCAAGGGGCAGCAGCCAGGTTCTGTGTTGAAGGCTACTCAGTGCTCCAGCTGGGGCCCTACCTCATCGAGGCCCACTCTGTGCTTCATCTGCTCGCACAGTCCTGCTGCTGGCACTCCAGCCACCAAAATTCCCAATTCCTGCTCCGGTCACCTCCCTTACACTCCACATGCCCCTAGCTCCAGCCACCCGGCCCACGCATTTGCATTCGGACCCTCACTCTGGTCGCTCATGCCAATCTCTGGCTGCTGCTGGTACCTTTCTCTTGCCTCCAGCACTGTACTATGGCTGCCCTCACCACGTTATGACTGCTCCCCCCATGCTCCTGCCATGGAGTCTCCCTACAACTAGTCACGCTCACTTCTGCCATCCACCCCATGTTCTGGCTGCCTGCACCTCCACCTTTGTCAGTTCTAGGCCTCCAACCCGTCCAGAGTCGCTCTGCACCTGGACTAGCACGCCCATACTCCCACTGCAGTCAGTCTCTCCTCTTCTGGTCTCTGGGTCAGCCTCTGGGTCAGTTGCCAGGTAGGTTTCCCCACTGCTCCCTTTCTTTCTCACTCGCCTCTCTTTCTCCAGCTGTAGGTATTTTCTTGTAATGAGTGGGTCCTTCAGCCGAGGTTGTATGTTGTGTAGGGATTCTCTGATTGGATTTTAGTTCTTTAATTTGTTGTTCTTTCCAGGAGAGGTTTTAAGAGCTCTTCTCATGCTGCCATTTTGATGACATCTCTTCAAGCAATTTTCTTATTTGAATTTAAAGTGGGCCATAAAGCAGTGGAGACAACTCACAACATCAACAATGCATTTGGCCTGGGATCTACTAACGAGCATACAGTGCAGTGGTGGTTCAAGAAGTTTTGCAAAGCACACGAGAACCTTGATGATGAGGAGCGTAGTGGCCGACCATCAGCAATTGACAATGACCTATTGAGAGCGCTCATCGAAGCTGATCCTTTTACAACTATGCAAGAAGTTGCCCAAGTTCTCAACATCAGTCATTCCATGGTCATTCAGCATTTGAAGCAAATTGAAAAGGTGAAAAAGCTTGATAATCACGTGCCTCATGAGCTGATCAAAAATTTTTGGTTTTGTTTTTGTTTTTTTAATTGTTTTTGACAGAGAGAGAGAGAGAGAGATACAGAGACAGAGAGAGAACTGAATTGGGGGAACTCCCCGGTTCAGCACATGGGTCCGAATGGGCCGGGGCCGGGGCCGGGGCCATTGGCCGGAATTCGATCCTCGGTCCCCGGCACTGCAAAGTGAGCGCTTAATCCACTGAGCCATCCCGGCTTCCCCAAGATCAAAAATTTTTTAAATCATCATTTGAAGTGTCATCTTCTCTTATTCCACACAACAAAATGAACCATTTCTCAATCAAATTGTGACATGTGATGAAAAGTGGTTTTTTTCCACCAGCCAGAGACAACCAGCTCAGTGGTTGGACTGAGAAGAAGCTCCAAAGAACTTTCCCAAAGCCAAACTTGCACCAAAAAAATGTCATGGTTACTGTTTGGTGGTCTGCTGCCCTGCTGATCCACTATAGCTTTTTAAATCCCACCAAAACCATTTCATCTGAGAAGCACACTCAGCAAATCAATGAGATGCACCCAAAACTGCAGTGTCTGTAGCCAGCATTGGTCAACAGAAAGGGCACAATTCTTCTCCAGGACAACTCTGAAATGCCCATCACACAACCAACACTTCAAAAGTTGTACTAATTGGTCTACAAAGTTTGCCTCATCCATCATATTCACCTGATCTCTCACCAACCGATTACCACTTCTTTTGTTTGTTTGTTTGTTTTGTTTTGAGAGAAGGTTGGAGAGAGAGTGAGAGACAACAGGGGAGGGCCCAGAGCAGTCTCCGTAGTTGTACATCATTAGTTGTAACATGGTTTTATTTTACACAGATGGATATGGGGTTGTGCAAGGCCGGAACCAAACTGGGGGCCTCCCTCATGGGAGGTAAGAACCTTTTCTGACAACCCCAGTAGTTTACCAGTTGCACCACAGTTCAGCATATGTGTTTGCATGAGCCAGGGCTGGGATTCAATCCCCGGACTTTAGGGTTGCAAGGCAAGTGCTCAATCTGCTGAGCTATCCTGGCGTCCTGCTCCCCCTCCCCCTAACTACCTCTTCTCCAAGCATCTTGACAGCTTTTTGCAGGAAAAAGGTTTCCACAACCAGCAGGATGCAGAAAATGCTTTCCAAGAGTTCATCCAATCCCAAAGCATGGGTTTTTATGCTACAGGAATAAACAAAAGTATTTCTTGTTAGCAAAAATATGTTGTTGTAATGGTTCTTATTTTGATTAATAAAGATGTGTTTGAGCCTAGTAATAATTATTTAATATTCGCAGTCTGAAACTGCAATTACTTTTGCACTAATACTATTGTCTTCATTCTGTGCATTAACAGACTCAGAGTCAGAAAAGATATGCTAGAAATGGAGAGAACAGACCCTTGAAATTCAAGTCTTTTAACTATAATTCAATTCAAGGATGTGGAAGACCTTTTAATGTTCAAAGAGATTATATTACCTGAGCAAGTTATTGCAAATAATTAGTGCAGACCTTGAAGTCGACTGGTTAAATAACTAGTGAAACCAGAAAAATCTGCCTTTCAGATATTAACACGTTGCTTACAGCGGGGTTTAAATCCCTCATACCCCTCTGTTCCGGCAGGTATTTAAATGAGACCATTTTGAAATGAACTCTTCTCTTTAAAATGCTATTGCTTCCATATTATTTATAACTTTTCAATGAAATTTTTTGTACTTATTCACGTAAATTTATCCATTGATAATATTTGCTCATTATATATCAACCAAACCTCATTAATTAAATAAATCTTGCAAAAAATAAAAGGTCAAGTGTAAAAACGAGAATTCTCGTTACCCATCCTTAACGCATGGCTCAGAAAAAAACGAAGATTCTCATGATCCGTACGCAATGTGTTAATAGGTGCCCCTGTACCACCATCCCCCTTAGCCCATGGAGTCAGCTAATGTCCTCTAGCTGGGGAATTTTGACTCATAAGTTCAGCCTCAATCAGGCTGTGCTTGTAAATGAAGGAGATAAGGAACAGGAGCTTTGGTCAATGGCCATTTTCTGCCAAGTGGACTAGAAAGTATAGAAAACTGCTTGATAGATGGATGAAGTGAACTTACAGAAAAGCAGGAAAAAGAGACCATGTAAGGGAATGCTTAGGTTTCCATGGGACTTTTATCCCTGGTTCCAGAACATCCCTAAGACCCAGCTGCCTCTTAATCTTGTATTCCTAGAGAATCCTCTGGCTTGTGCTAGCTCATGTAGGCTTCTGTTGCTGACCACTGGCTGAGGGATGGCCAAAGCCAGAGCACAGTGGGACTCCCCTGAAAGCACCTCCCTGGAGGCCTCGCAAATTTCCCTAACCGTATCTTTCGATCCACATTTTACCACCACACTTATGAGGGTATAATTTGACTTCTGGGGATGATTTGATGATATACAGACATTCTTCTTACCCTCTATTATACTTTGACCTGGTACTCTGACCATAACCAAATTCTTGCATTCTTTCTAGCTTCCATATTTTAAGAAGGAGAGTCCCTTATCTGAAATTTTTTGGTCACTGTCTCTTATCTGAAATTTTTGGGGCCCAATGTTTTGGGAATTCAGAATTTTTTAGATGTTAAAATGTATGGTCCATACATTATAAATTATATAACTCCCCCAGCATAGTCTGGGGCTATCTCTTAAACACATTAATATTTTTGTAGCAAAAAATGTACTAATATTTTTTTTAAGTGGGTTAAATCAAGGTAATAGTTTCAGGGATGCCAGGATGGCTCAGTAGGTTAAGCGCTCACTTTGCAGCCCCAGGGACCAAGGATCAAATCTCAGCCCCAGCCCATGTGGACCCATATGCTGAACTGGGGTGTGCTTCCCATGCAGGAGGTCCCCAATTTGATTCTTGCCAAGGTGAGCTTCCCATGCGGGAGGCCCCCTGGCCCAGTTCCTGCCCTGCACGGCCACCACCTACCTGTGTGGAATGAAACCATGTCAAAAACTGATGACGTACAACTATGGTGACTACTCTGGGCCCTCCCCTTTCTGTCTCTATCTCTGTCAAAAAAAATTGTTTTTTAATTAAAAAAAAAAAAGATAACAGTTTCATGTCAAATGTCAAATATAGGTTCATTTCAGCTCAGGCCATAATTTGCCCGAAGATGAGTTACTGAAAACCTTAGATTCAGAGCTCTCTATTCAGTGATCATGGGCCATTACTAACCCCCATTTAATAGATAACTTCTCTGGTCATCAGTTTACTTATTAAGTACTTTACTCAGGGTGACACAGATAATAACTGGCCCAATTGGGATTCAAACGCTGGCAGTATGGCTCCAAAGTCTACAGCCTTAACCACCACCTCACCCTGGCACTCCAATGCTATATTGCCTCTCCAAACTTGGGGCTACTACATACAGGGTATCAGGCTGATCTGCACAACTACATGGAGAAAAACTGAGAGAAGTAGAGCTATTTATCAAGTAGAGTAAGTAGAGAAAGCCAAAGTAGTGATCATCTTCTTCAGATATCTATCTCCTTCCTAAATTCCTTCCTTAACTCCAATTTTAACGAAAGGACATTGGCCTACCATGGACACTGAGAGCAACTGCAAAAGTGAAAGAGGTTCTGAGATTCTGAGAGGAGCTGAGAGGTGTGTGTCGGATAAGCAGAGGGTGATCCTACCTAGTGTTTGCCCGAGTGAAACAGGAGAGCTATGAGTTAGAGGCTGCATATCGACATCCTCAGATCTTTATCTTTTAGCTTATTCATCAAACACTTACTGAGTGCCTGCCCTGTGTACATGGTGCTCAGTGCTGGGAAATGTCAGAGAACAAACTGCTCCTGGTTGCCTTTCAGATCGTACGTGCACTCTCCCTCTCTAGTTAAATCCAGCCACACTGGCCCTTGTGCACCACAAACCCTCCAAGATCTTTCCCCCATCAAGACCTTTTGCTGTCCCCGTCGCTGGCATTTTCTGCTTCCCGCTCTTCAAATGCCTCAGCAAAGGTGTCCCTCACCACCCAATCTAAGTAGCCATTTAGTCACTGGTTCCCGTATCACCTTATTTTTCATCTTTGCACTTATTAGTATCTAATGTTTTTTCCAATTTTTGTTTACTCCCTCCTCTTAATGAGTTTAGCTTCATGAGATCAGGAACCTCTTCTGTTTTATAATCTGCTGTGTTTGTACTGCTTTGAATAGTGCCTAGCACATAACAAGTAGTCTATAAATATTTATCAAGTAAATAAACAAGAAATTGTGCGTTCATTGTGGGGAATGTTTCAGCTGTGTTTCTCTTGGAAGCTTGTAGCTGTAAACTACAGAAAATGTAACGCAAGTTGTGTGCTTGAGATGGCTCGGTGGATAACAACATACAGTCTCTTCTTTCATAACAGAACTCCAGCTGGAATTTACTTCTCCCAGAACCCTTACAGAATGGATTTGGTCCATGGGGTGTGGGTGGAAAAACAAGGTATGCCATTTCTGAGTCGTGCCCTTCAATGTAGATGCTGCCCCGGCCCTTTCCCCTTCCCACTACCCAGGTGATGTCAGGATCTAAAGCAACCACCTTGGACCCAAAGATGGAAATCATATGCTGATAATGACAGAGCTGCCTTGCCAGCTTTAGACTGCTTACCTCAAGCTTCCATCTTGTTTAAGCCGTTGTATTGGGGGATTTCTTAGTTACAACAGCTAGGCCAGTACTCTGATTAATAACAAACTTTTAAGTCTTTTTCAGCGATTTAGATTGTTCACGTTACACCCAGTTGCCTCTGCCAAGAACTACTACCAAAATACTATCTCCATATATTTTTTTTTATCCTTACTGTTTTTCAAGTTAGTTTCTATATTCCACAACATAGTGCACTTGCAACCTTTCATTTGCAGAAGGAAGAAGAAACATATTTAGTGAATACTTACTAGGAGCAGGTCACAATGCTAAATGCCTTGCCTGTAATAGTACCTTTTATTCTCCCAATGTCATTATTTTGATTTTATAAATAAGAAATGAATTCAGAGAGGTTAGGTGTCTCATCCAAAGTCACACAGCTAATACCGGTAAGTAAGGTTAGGCTTTGAACCCAAGAGATATCCACCTTGGCTCTTTCTGCTACTCTGTCCTTCCACTGTGGAATGCCCAGTGGCTGAGGGCTTGCATTTTGAATTATAGATTTGTTATTTTGGCTATAATTTATTTCATTCATGTAACTGTATGGCTTTTACATCATAGCTTGCTGATCTTTATAACATCTTTTTTCAATCCTCTATTTCTTTTTTTTTTTTTAAGATTTATTTTATTGTTTTTAACAGACAGAGACAGAGAGAGAGAGAGAGAGAGAGAAGGGGGAGGGCCCAGAGCAGTCTCCATAGTTGTACATCATCAGTTTTCCACATGGTTTTTGTTCCACACAGGTGGGCACGGGCTGCACAGGTCAGGAACCGGACTGGGGGCAAGCCCCCCTTGAGCCAGGGGCCAAACCAGGTGGGTGAGAACTGAACTGGGGCCTCCCAAATGGGAAGCACAGCTCAGTTCAGCATATGGGTCCACACGGGCCAGGGCCAGGATTTGATCCTTGGTCCCTGGGGCTGCAAAACAAGCACTTAACCCACTGAGCCATCGTGGCTTCCCCCAATCCTCTATTTCTTATGGCCATATTTGTTTGGATTTCTATAAATTGTGGTAAAATATTTATAAAATTTACCATTTATCTATTTTTAAGTGTACAGTTCCGTGACATTAAGTGCATTTGCATTGTTGTACAATCATTTGTCACTATTCATTCTCCAGAACTTTTTTTTTTTTCTGGGGGTGATCAAAGACCAAACAGAAAGGTGGGGATAACACATGAGAAAAATAATAGAAGAAAAATTAAGAGAGAGAAATCTGGTGCATGGGCTGTGTGGCAGGTCACTCACTGGGCTACCAAAGAGAGAGGGACACAACAAAGGGGCACGGGAGGAAGGGCAGCTGAGTGGAGGAGATGAAGAAGGGATGCGGGTCGGACAAAGTGCCCAAAGCGGCGAAACAAAGGGCCGGGGGTAGAGAGTCGCGGGGGGTGGGGGGGGGTGGGGGCAACTCAGGAAGACAAAGCGCTCGGGACCAGGACAAACGCCCAGAGAAACAAAAGCTGCGCGGGGCTAAGAGGCACGACCGCGGGAGGCAGCGCCAAGGGCGCGCGGCGGGGCAGGGCGCCCGCGGGCCCCGCGCGCCCAGCAGCCCTCACGCCTGCACCCGCCGGCCTCGCCGATTTTATTTTTCTTGAAATACAGAATTTTATTTAGAAACTGTTTAAAGTAGAAAAAAACCCTGTCAAGAAAGACCAGGTGGAAAATGGTTCTCAAATAAATGGAATATTAGGGCAACAAAAGTCTAAAAGGCCACAAAAGAGAAATAGCACCACTGTTGTTTGAACAATGGCTAGTTACTTGCATTTTGGGCATTGTTAATCACTGAATCTGGGTTTTCCTCTGAAACTTTCTCATCACCCCTGAGAAAATATGGGACACTTCATGAGTCTATGTGTCATCCTCATACAGGGGCCGTGCTAATCTCTCTATTGTTTCAATTTCAGTATATCTGCTGCCCAGGAGAGCACACGACCATAGAGTTAAGTCAATTGGTTTTCTAATTCTTGGTTCCTCTCAGACTTTTCTTTCTTTCCTTCATGACCTGCTGCCTACCACTTAGTAATGACATAATGTCCTAGTCATGGATGTGCCTGTTCAGAGTCATGAGCAAGAGGAAGGAGAAATAAACATGACTTGTTATAAAATGACCTGGCTTTGATCTTCATTCTCTGCCCTACCAATTCCCAGGAGTCTGAGCAAGAAAACAGGGGAAAATTGCAAACTGCCTCACATCTGAGTCACGTTGAAGTTTCTTAGCTCTTCAAATGGTGATTAGTGACTGTGACTTGCTCTAATCTGGGGCCACTGAGGTAAGGTGCAGAGTATACCACCCAGTACTAGGGCTGGAAGGATACTAGCAGTCATCAGGTTGGTCCCCCTTGCTTAAGGAAAGAGCCCGCTGAGGCTCCAACCAGGCAAGAATCCTGAGCCACCTGGGGCTCTCTCCACCTTGACATCTGCTGCCTGAGTCTTGCCCACACCCTCTGGTTCCCTCTTAAGTCTACTGAAAAGCCTTTCTCCCCCTCAAAGCCTTTCTAAAGTCTATTTAGCAGCCACAAGCTCCAACAGCGCCTCACAACAGGACCGTTTGATCCCTTGTGTCCCGTAGGCCCAGGGCTGAGGGACTCCTGGAAGGCCTTTAAAAAGTCCGTGCTGTCATGGATTCTGTGCTCTGCCTCCCACATCCACATGTCAGCACTGCAGGATTTGCTCCTCCTGCTGCTGGGAATATTGTTGGCTCTGGACGGCCCTTCCCCAGGGCAGCCGACATCTAGCGCTGGACACCAAGGGCCGTCCCTGCTCCAAGCTCTCTGGCGGGCTGCTGAGACCAGTTAGGCCTGCACGCAGTTCCTCCCTTGCCCAGTTTGGCTTTTCCCTCCCTCCCGGGTGCCAACTCAGTTGCTCCCCCTTTAAAACGCCATCACTTTAATCGCCCCTCAGAGACTACTTCGTGGGAAGTTGATTGGCCACAGCTCCAAAATGAAAACAACGACAAGGAGGTTTTCTTAGTAAACATTAACAGATGTTTTACAGATGCTGCGTTTTGTCAACTCCATTAATTGTTCACATTAGTATTCATAAACATTTTAAGTGTTATTACCCCTAATAATAATCTGTAGGTTAAAACGTCTCATTTTACGTAAATTCCCAGCCCACAATATAATGGCTGCTGGGAAAGCATAGCTAATTATAAATTAAATGTAGCACTTACAGCTAAATAATTTCAAAAGCAAGATTATTAAATTGCATAGTATGAAATTGCCAGTATGTGACTTCATTGTTGTTGTTATTGTTGTTGTTTCTTTAAAAATCACCATTTTGTATGGTTCAACATAATATCCTGTCAAAAATATTTACCAAAAATTTGTATTTCATTTGGGATGTAGATGCATCCTAATGTGTGTGCCTTCCAACAGTAAGCAAGGTAGAAACTAGAAGGTGTTAAAAATGGCCTTGCCTCTTTGCAATAAAGAGGCTTCATCAAAGCCGAGAGACAAAAGTCGAGATAATGCTAATATTTGGGGGCAAAGAAAGAAACCTGAAACACAGACCAACTCACTCTGCATGGCTAATTTTCATCCTCCTCTCAAGCTCCCGGGGCCTCTCTCCATTTTTAAAATAATTTTTTTTTAAGATTTATTTTTACTGATTTTTGACAGAAAGAAACAGAGACAGAGAGAGACAGAGAGAGGCAGAGAGAGGCAGAGAGAAGAGGGAGGGCCCAGAGCAGTCTCCATAGTTGACATTAGTTTTCCACATAGTTTCACTCCACAGGTGGGCACAGGGCTGCGCAGGGCAGGTACTGGGCCGGGAGCCTCCCACATAGGTCCCTGCAAGAACTGAACTGGGGGCACTCCCCAGTTCAGCATGTGGGTTCACATGGGCCGGAGCCGGGACTTGATCTTCGGTCCCCGGGGCTTCAAAGAGAGCGCTTAACTCGCTGAGCCATCCCAGCTTTCCCCTCTCTCCATTTTTTTTTTTTTTTTCTTTCCTTCGTTCTACTCTCAGTCTCTCTTCTACAGGTTTTCTCTCTCCACAAGTAAGCATGAACAGAGAAGGTGGAACCAATTCAAGGTTCATGTACCTGGAGCTTCAAAAGGCCAATATTCAGTGGATAAGAGTTTGGAGTAAGGAAAGGCTTATTGATCAAGACGATGCCCACCAAGAAGATGCAAGCTTTCAATAATCTCTCAAATTCATCTTAAGAGCACCACCACTTCAGGCGTCTCTTATGTCAAGGGAAGGGACGAGTGGTCGGGCAAGAGATGGGATCCGAGAAAGAGCATCATCTTCAAACTTCCTTGTTCTTGGTTGGTCCATGGGCTCCCTTGGATCTGAGTCTAGTCCTGAGGTTCCCATAAATCTGATAAAGTCATTGTTCTGCACACACATTCCACCTCTTCAGGCGAGGCTCCTTCTGACAAGGGACTGTTTTGCAGAATCCCTCTAGTTAATTAGCATACCTCCTATAGCAGGAGTTATTAGCCTGAGTGGGGAGGAGAGATGATGATAGATGATAGATGATGATAGATAGATAGATAACATGAGAGCACATTTCACTTTGTTACAAAGGGTCTATATGGTTAAGGGGAGGAAACAAATTTGGTGCAATTTTCTGTTATTTCCATGAAAGGCTTTTTCATGAGAAGCCCAACATTTGAGAGTTTCCTTTGTTCATTATCCTTTGAGTCCCTCGTGATGATTCCCTGAATCTCTACAAATAAAGTAGCTCCAAAATTATGCTTTGTCTTCACAAATACTAGGAAGAGGTTGTGAGTTGAATCTGCTCTTGACATTCGATTGTTTTGTTTATTGTTCTGATTCAACATATAATAAGCAAGCGTTTGGGCTTCTAATTTATATTTTATGCAACTTTGAAAGTCTAACGATTAGTGTAGAGAACTTGAAGGTATTGCAGTGTAGGTTCCCATCACCATGATCTTGAACCTGCTGCCTTCCCTTCTCCCTCACCGCGTACAGGCTGTCTTTGAGAGTATTGGGAGTTAGGAGAGCTCAGGGCCGAGCAACTTCCCAGCGTGCAGGCTAGGACCTGGGACGGGCAGCCTGAGGCTGGGCTGACCGGGTCAGGGAAACACAAATGGTATACATGCTCAGGCCTAGTCCTTGAAAAACTAAAACTCTTGTAAGAATAGCATTGACCATGGAAAGCTACACCTGCCCCTTTGAAAAATGAGTTTGCGAGGATACCAAGATAACTCAGTGGCTGAACACTTGCCTCCCAATTGCAAGGTCCAGGGTTCGATTCCTGACCTGGCCGGTGCAGCCCTGTGTACTGAACTGCAGCACAAATGGTAATCACCAGGATGGTTCTCACTTCCCATGTGGGTCCCCTGTTTGGTTCCTGTCCCGGGTGGCTCCACATCCACCTGTGTGGAATGAAACCATGTCACAACTAATAATATACAACTGCTCTGGGCCCTCCCTACTTTTATCTCTCACACACTCACCTTTTCATAAACAATAAAATAAATCTAAAAAAAAAAAAAATGAGTTTGGGGAAGCCAGGATGGCTCAGAGGGTTAAGCGCTCACTTTGCAGCCCTGGGGACTGAGGATCAAATCCCAGCCCCGGCCCGTGTGGACCCATATGCTGAACTGGGGTGCACTTCCCATGCAGGAGGCCCCCAGTTCGGTTCTCACCCCCTGGTTTGGCCCCTGGCTCGAGGGGGCGTGCCTCCCATGCCCAGTTCCCACCCTGTGTGACCCTTGCTCACCTGTGTGAAATGAAACCATGTCAAAAACTGATGATGTACAACTGTGGAGGCTGCTCTGGGCCCTCCTTCTCTCTTTCTCTCTCTGTCTCTGTCAAAAACAATAAACTAAATCTTTTTAAAAAATGAGTTTGCAAGTGTGAGAGCAATGCTTAGTGGAAAGTGGTGGCATCAAGAAGAGCTTCCTAGAGAGGCAGTTTCAGTAAATACCATTTTTCTTTTTTAATTTTAAGGGTTTTACTTGTTAGAAAGGCAAATGCATATTCTTAAGGAAAATTTTATGTATAGATATATATATTGGGGATGCTGGGATGGCTCAGCAGATTGAGCACTTGCCTTACAACCCCAGGGTCCAGGGATCGAGTCCTGGCCCCGGCCTGTTCAGGCCCATACGCTGAACTGGGGTGTGGCTCCCAGTTCAGTTCTCACCCAGGCGAGCTTTCCATTCCAGAGGCCCCCACCCAGGTTCCTGCCCTGCGTGGGCCCCACCCACCTGTGTGGAATGAAACCATGTTGAAAACTGATGACATACAACTATGGAGACTGCTCTGGGCCCTCCCCCTTCTCTCTGTCTCTGTCTCTGTCTCTCTCTCTCTCTCTCTATCAAAACAGTAAAATATTTAAAAAATAGATATATATATTACAATTCATTTCAACCCCACAACCCAGAGGTAACTGCTATAAATATTTCTTTAAGAATTATTCAATTTTACTTGAATTTAGCAAGAAAATAAGTGAAGTGAAACTAAAGGAGTTGCTGAAATATATATATATATATATATATATATATATATATATATATATATATATTGCTGAAATATATATATATATATATTTCTTCAAAACAAGAGCTACTAGTTACTAAGGAACTCTTCAAATAGATTATAAAAATATGTATGAGCCTTTGATGTTAGGATTAATGATTTTTTAAGTTTATGCTTCTTAATGGTCATAAGTTTAAGTTTCCAGATACTGAGTTTTAGATCTAATCATAATCCAAAGTTGCCATAGCTGTGACAAAAACAACAAATATATATTTAAAGATTTATTTTTATTGTTTTTGACAGAGAAACAGAGACAAAGAAAGACAGAGAGAAAGGGGAGAGCCCAGAGCAGTCTCCATAGTTGTACATCAGTTTTTTATATAGTTTCACTCCACAGGTGGGTGGGGGTCTGCACAGGGCAGGAACCAGGCCGGGGGTATCCAACATGGGAAGCTTGCCCCAGCAAGAACCAAACTGGGGGCACACCCCAGTTCAGCATATGAGTCCGCATGGGTTAGGGCAGGGATATAGTCCTCAGACCCTAGGGCTGCAAGACAAGCGTTAAACCCACTGAACCATCCTGGCATCTCCAACAAATGCTTTTTTAAGAGAAAGAGAACATAACTTCCATAACTTTATACCTAAGTTTACTCTCTTAGTAATAGTTCAAAGAAATTATTAGGGAAAACCTGATCAGTAAAGAAATACATTGTAAAAATGGCAAGCCATTTTCAGTAACAAAAAGCTACATTCAACACAGAGCAATGCTGATTCCAAGTACCCAGTATGAATTCAAGCAGATTTTTATTTACCGTATTTTTCACACTATAAGATGCACCTGACCATAAGACGCACCTAGGTTTACAGGAGGAAAACAAGAAAAAAAATATTCTGAACCAAATGGCGCACTAATATATTTAATAAAATTTAGCAGGATAATATTTCAACCATCTAAAGACAACAGTGGTATTAAAAACCGTAGTCACTGTCATTAACAAATGAGGAGAGACATTACGGTTCAAGCACTTTTCTAGTTTTCTGGAAACCCCAAGAACTGACAGGTCAGGTAATACACATCGTGGTCTGTGACTCAATATTCGCTCCATAAGATGCACAGACATTTTCACCCACTTTGGGGGGGGGGGGGGAGTGTGTCTTATGAAGCGGAAAATATGGTAATTCAGAGGGTGCATCACTATTTCTTATATGCCACTAACAGCTCAAAATCTAACTTGCTTCACATTTAGACCATGACTTTCTTGCAGAGTGTTTCATTTTATTTCCCAGAATACCTAGTACCCATTCTTTTTCTTTCTTTCTTTCTTTCTTTTTATTGTTAAATTTAATGGGGTGACATTGGTTGGTAACAATTAGATAGTTTCCAGATGTACAACTCCACATCACATCACCCATGCATCGCATTATGTGCCCACCTCCCAGAATCAGTTCCCCTTCCACCACCATATATCTGGTGCCCACTCCCACCTCCCCCCCACAACTCTCCCTCCCCCCTCCTCCCCCCCTC
>PVKE010033476.1:0-17898 GCA_004027555.1 Craseonycteris thonglongyai
AGAGAGAGAGAGAGAGAGAGAGAGAGAGAGATACAGAGACAGAGAGAGAACTGAACTGGGGGAACTCCCCAGTTTAGCACATGGGTCCGCAGGGGCTGGGGCCGGGATTCAATCCTTGGTCCCCTGTGCTGCAAAGTGAGTGCTTAACCCACTGAGCCATCTCAGCTTCCCTGCATCTGTTTTTAAAAGCTACTCATAAGTAATAAATAACACTATTAAATTATGATATAATGCTAAGTTTAAAAACAGAACACAACGAAGTATTGCATTATAAGTCACACTTAGGCAAGTGGATATGAATGTGGACCAAGATGTGAAGAAACATGGTAAAAAAAGAAAAAAGGAATTAAATATATAAATAAAGATAGATATTATATATCTGTTTCTCCTCCTGCCTCCAAATAATACCTATTAATACAATTCAGAAGGGGAAGATAATTTCCAAAACTTCAAAGTTTACCCATCCCTGCCTGCTTCCTCATCCCTCTCCACCCTGTTTTTCCCTTCCAGAGCCTCCAGCAAGTCCTAGACTTTGGATTCCTACCCTATTGCCATAATGGTTTTATTATCAGCTACAGGGAATAGCTTGATGAGATTATTGAACCTAACACTAGCTAGGAATAATGACTAAACACTCAACATTAACCAAGACTAAACTAAAATCTAGGGAAGCTGGGATGGCTCAGTGAGTTAAGTGCTTGCTTTGCAGCCCCAGGGCCTGAGGATAGAATCCCAGTCCCAGCCTGTGGGGATCTATATGCTGAACTGAGGTGTGCTTCCCATGCGGGAGGTCCCCAGTTCAGTTCTTGCTCCCAGTTTGGCCCCTGGCTCAAGGGGGCATGCTTCCCATGCAGGAGACTGCCAGCCCAGTTCTGGCCCTGCATGGTCCCCGCCCACCTGTGTGGAATGAAACTATGTCAAAAACTGATGACGTACAACTATAGAGACTGCTCTGGGCCCTCCCCCTTCTCTCTCTCTCTTTGTCTCTGGTGGCTCTCCCTCTGTCAAAAACAATAAAATAAATCTTAAAAAAAAGATCTATTGTTTTGGGAAGACATTTAAAAAAAAAGATTTATTGTTTAAGAGAAGTTGAGAGAAAGAGAGAGAGAGAGAGAGAGAGAGAGAGAGAGAGAGAGAGAGAAGGGGGAGAACCCAGAGCAGTCTCCATAGTTGTACATCATTAATTGTAACATAGTTTCATTCCACACAGGTGAATGTGGGGCCATGTGGGGTGGGAAGCAAACCAGGGACCTCCTGCATAGGATATGAGAACTTTCACTCCATCCTGGCAGTTACCAGCTGCATTGCAGTTCAGCATATGGGCTTGCAAGGGCCAGAGCTGGGACTCTATTCCTTGGATGTCATGGTTGCAAAGAAAGCGCTTAACCTGCTGAGCTATCTTGGTATCCCCAGGGAGACATTCTTTGAACTCCACTTGGCCAGGGAAGCTGGGATGGCTCATTGGGTTAAGTGCTCGCTTTGCAGCCCTGGGAATTGAGGATCGAATCCTGGCCCCGGCCCATGCAGACCCATATGCTGAACTGGGAAGTGCCCCCAGTTCGGTTCTCACCAGAGTGAGACCCCAGCCCAGTTCCTGCCCTGTGCAGCCCCCCGCCCACCTGTGGAATGAAACTATGTGGAAAAACCAGTGATGTGCAACTTTGGAGACTGTTCTGGGCCCTCCTCCTTCTCTCTGTCTCTGTCTCTGTATCTCTCTCTGTCAAAGACAATTAAAAAAAAAAATTCAATTGGCCAGCATAAAATGATTGTATAGGGAAAGTCAACTCATTCAATAAGGTCATTCCTCCACTATTTAATTAAAAAAACAAAAAAACACACAAAAAAACCCAACCTTATGTGCAGGTGGCGGAGGAGGTGGGTGAATAGGAGTGTTTGTCTGCCCTCCACTTTATGCAGGCTGGTATGTTCCTTGATAGTACAAACTGGTTTCATAATCATCATGTCTCACCCCCACTTCTCAATGCACTTGATGGAGTCCACAAAATTCTTGTATGCCCTGAATTCAGTGGACATGGAAAACCAGTTTTAGCTTCTGCTGCCTGTTACTTCCTCTCACAGATTTGGAGATCTTTTATTTTCTCTCTCCCAGTTAAACAGTGACTCAGAGACTTTTTGAAAGACCTCTCATCTATTCCTTTCTCTGATAAGAAATCCAAGGGTATATTAACATTACCAAAAGAACCTCTTGATCCTGCTCTGAATTACCCAATTATGCAATTAGAATTGTATCAAGACTCCAAGAAAAAGAGGGTCATTTATGTTCCTGTCAGAACTAGAGTGCTGGGTCTGCAGGTGTGTGACAATACCCAGCTGAGGGCCATGGTGTTCCTTCTCCAAGGCTACCAGGGTTTGAATACTATCTAAGGCAGAATCTTTGAACATGGAACCCCCCTGTTGGGCTTGAGAGAGTCAACAAACCCTTTGAAAGTCTAACTGAATATGAGGATCCACAGACTTCATTGTAGTTCCACAGAACTTAGGAACCATGATCTAAGAGGTCTAACCTAAGGCTGTGGATTTTCTCAGCAGTGACTTTTCAGATGGGCCATAAATTTTAGCCTTCAAATAGAGACACTATGAGAAATGCCAGAAACAGTCTGGAGAGAAGCAAGATGGAGGAAGAAGGAGGTTTAGGCCCAATTAAGCACATTCCAGATTCAACCCAAGAAACTAGTGACTAAGCAGAAGGCCAGTGAAATCCTTGACCATGTCCAATAAAGCAGAAGCATCCAGCCCTCACCACTGAGAAGGATGCTTCTCCTGCACAAATGCAGGGGCAGAGCCTGTCAGGACAGCTTACAGCATGAGGCCTTTCCTGCTCTCCTTTGCAGGACACAGGCACATCTCTGCCTGCTGGTCAGGAGCATCTGTTCATTTCCCCTCCTCTCAGAATAGTCCTCAAAAATGCTTCTTCACTCCTGTGTAATATTTATTGTTGTTTTCCATTTAATGGAGTCCTGGTTTAATTTCACTTTTTTTTTTTTTTGTAGCAATGTTTCAATTTAGGTTTCATGTGCTCTAAAAATATATTGTCAGGGTATCAAAATAGCACCGCAGAATGACATTCGCAGAAATTTAGAGCATGTTTCTAAACAGTCCAATAATAAGCAAGCTTCTGCAATCGTGTCAAATTGCTGGCCTAATAATATCCACTCGGCTCTTTCTGAAAGGTGTTCTTCTCTAAAATGGGATTCAAGGAGATGAGCAGGAGGGAATTATAGTCAATGAATATTGGAGCTCAGAGGTTTTGGAGAGAAAAAAAATACTATCCCCAAATTTGCAGCCAGTTCTTCCCAAAGGAGGTAACCAAAAAATAGAATAGGAAAAGGGAATGGTAGTAACTTTACTACCTGGTAGACGCTACATTAACCTAGTGATGAAAGTTAATTATTACCAAAGATGCCATGTGGGTATCATGCACTCCTAGATATGATGTGTGGTTATAACGGCAATATTCTTTCAAAACACACATAACCTGGGATGCCGGGATAGCTCAGCAGGTTGAACGCTTGCCTTGCAACTGCGAGGTCCAGGGTTCGAATCCTGACCTCAGCCTGTGCAAACCCATACGCTGAATTGTGGAGCAACTGATAACCCCCTGGATGGCTTGGCGGAGAAGGTTCTCCCCTCCTATGAGGGAGGCCCCCAGTTTGGTTCTGGCCCTGCATGGCCCAACATCTACCTGTGTGGAATGAAACTATGTAACAAGTGATGATTTACAACTATGGAGACTGCTCTGCGCCCTCCTCCCTTCTTTCTCTCTCATCTTCTCTTAAACAATAAAATCTTAAAAAAAAAAAAAGAAAAAGATGAGAGATGAGGGAATACTCATAAAGGGCATGGCAAAGTGAGGTATTTGAGGGCATTGTTTCTCCACCCACTGGGTTCAAAGAAAGCAATTTCTCACCTGTGAAAGAGAACAAGACTGTGTTTATAGCATTCGCCTATATACCTTGAATGCAGTAGAAAATTCATTTATCAAATACATATTGAGTGCCTACACTATGCCAAACACTCTGTTAGACTGGGGATACAGAAGTAAGACAGGCCCAGTCTCTGCTCTTTGGGGACCTTATTGCCTAACGGAGAAGAAAGACACCAGTTCAGTACTCCCCCAAGTTTGTAACTATTGTGACAAATATGGCACCAGGTATAATGAGAGCTATAACAAGGGGATCTACTGACCAGAAAAATCTCTGAATTACTAATTTAGTTTCCCAGCTTCTCTGATGCTGGAAGGGAGAAATCTTTACTGGTGATCAAGAATATTATATATCTTGGGGGGAAGCCAGGATGGCTCGGTGGGTTAAGTGCTCACTTTGCGGCGCTGGTGACCGGGGATCGAATCCCGGCCCTGGCCCATGTGGAACCATGTGCTGAACTGGGAGCTCCCCCAGTTCAGTTCTCTCTCTGTCTCTGTATCTCTCTCTCTCTCTCTCTCTCTCTCCCTCTCTCTCTCTCTGTCAAAAATAAAAAAATAAAAATATATATATTTGAATCACTTATAAAAAAGAAAAAAGAATATTATATATCTTGGGAAGTCAGGATGGCTCAGTGGGTTAAGTGCTCGCTTTGCAGCCCTGGGGATTAAGGATTGAGTCCAGGCACTGGCCTGTGTGGACCCATATACTGAACTGGGTGTGCTTCCCATGTGGGAGGCGCCCAGTTCAGTTCTCGCCCCCTGGTTTGACCCCTGGCTAAAGGGGGCGTGCCCCCATGCGGGAGGGCCCCAGCCCAGTTCCTGCCCTGCGTGGCCCCCCACCCCCAACCTATGTGGAATGAAACCATGTGAACACTGATGATGTACAACTATGGAGACTGCTCTGGGCCCTTCCCCGTTTTTCTGTCTCTGTCAAAATCAATAAAATAAATCTATTAAAAAAGAAAAGAATTATATTCTGACAGAAATTTCTCATATATATAGGGCAAATCTATCCATTTCACATTTGGTATATATACATCAGGCTTGCCAAAAAAAATGTATACACATTTTAAGAGATGCTATCTATTACTTTTCAAAGTTGAATTATGGTAGCGATGTGTAGTATGATGTTCACTCAAAAGATGGTATTATCAAATGAATATTAGTGTCACCATGTGACAGGCAAGATAATCTAAGAAAATGGTGGGTGCATGGTTGTCATTCGAGGAGCACAAGACCATTTTGGAGTGGTATTTTAAATCTGAGAACGTTGTGGAAGTGCTACAGCAATGGAGGCGTGAGTATGTAACAGAAGCTCCGACACGCCTAGCAATTGCACACATTCATGATAAGTTTGAGAGGCATAGTAAATTGTAACAGCATGTGCAGCAATACAAGTGGACACTTTGGTCAACGTTGCTCAAGCAGTAGTTCACCATAATCAGAAGTGTCTGGAGACTGATGGTAACCACTTTGAGCACCTCTTATAATTGCAGAAGTCAAATGTGACTTGTATTCATCTTTCGTTATTGGTATATATTGAGTATTAGAATTTTAATAGTTTTTTTCCTTTTTAAAAATGTGTATAGAGGGGATGTCAGGATAGCTCAGCAGGTTGAGCACTTGCCTTGCAACTGTGAGGTCTGGGGATCAAATCCTGACCCCCACCCATGCAGCACCCTTTGTTGAGCTGTGATGCAACTGGTAACCACTGAGATGGTGGTGAAAGTTCTTGCCTCCCATGCAGGGAAGCCTCCAGTTTGGTTCCTGCCCCACATGACCCCACATCTATCTGTGTGAAATGAAATTATGTTGCAGCTGATGGTGTACATCTATGGTTGTTGGGGACCATCCAGGTTAACAAAGAAAACTCCATTTCTAAGAACTTTGACTTCCCCAAAAGAGCACCAGTTCAGAAGTCACATACATCCCCTGCGGTTTGGCCTGGAGCTAAAAACTTTCTGCTCAGTGACCTTTCCCCTATGACTCCTGCCCCTCCCTCTCTTAAACTACTCGCTAGAGCCCTCCAATCCTCCGCCAATCCTAAACTGCCACTTATCCCAACCAATCACCTTTTGACATATACCCCGCCAAACAGATAGCCCTGCCCTCCTTTGTCCATACTGTATATATACCGCTGTAACAGAAATAAAGTTTTGAGGCTTGATCAGAATCCTGTCTTGCCTCCATTTCTTTGTGTCTCCTGTCTCTTGTCCTTCATAGGTTCCCCCTCGGGCCGCGTTGTCATGCCCCACTGGATGGGGCACAATTGCCCGGGCACATATGGTGACTGCTCTGGGCCCTGCCCCCCCCTTCTCTCTCTCTCACCTTCTCTCAAACAATAAAACAAATATTTAAAAAAATGTATACACACACAGGCTGTCTGGAAAAAATTCAGCCACAAATGCCTCAATTTTTCATATTACATGGCTGGATACTTTTCAAACAGCCCTCATATAGTTCATGAGCTATTTTTTCAGTTTAAATTTCAACTATATAGAGGTAAATTTTATATAAATTATAATTACGCATTAAAAATAACATATAAAAATGACTCAATTTTAAGTGTAGAGCTCAATGAATTTTAACAAATACACCCTTATAACATGTATAGCTATAATCAAGATATAGAACGTTTCCATCACACCCAAAAGTTCCCTTTGTCTTTTCCCAGACAATCTTCACTTCTCCCTACTCCCTCCACCTTCACACTCAGCCCCAGGCAACCATTGGTCTGTTTTCCGTTATCAGTTGTCTCTTTCACAGTTTTATGTGAATAAACCATGCAGGAAGTATAATACTTTCCCTGCCTGACATTTTTGCTCAGCAGAATGTTTTAGAGCTTTATCCATGCTGTTGCATGAATCAAAAGTTGATTCCTTTTCATTGCCAACTTGTATTCTATTGCATGAATATGTCTTTGAGAGTTTGTGTTTTGTTTTGTTTTATTTTTTACACATGGCTATGCAGTTGTTCTGCATTATTTGATGAAGAGATTTTTGCATTGGTTATTTACTGCTGGGAAACAAATTGCTTTAAATGTTAATGGCTTAAATCAATAAATATTTATCTCACACAATTTCCGTGGGTCAAGAATACAGCAGTGGCTCTGCTTGGTGATTCTGACATAATGTTTTTATGAAGTTTCAGTAAAGAGGTTGGCCAGGGCTGCAGTTATCTGGAGACTTAACTGGGGTTGAAGGATCCACTTCAAAGGTGGCGCACTCGCATGCCTGGCTGCTTATACTGATTGTTGGTGAGAGGCTTCAGTTCTTCACTACCTGGACTTCTCCGTAAGCCTTCCTGAGCCTCCTTCCACTAAGACAGTCATGTCAGACTTCTAGTCTACAGAACTATAATAAATTTGTGTTGTTTAGTCACTAAGTTTGTGGCAATTTATTACTACAACAGAGAGTGGGTACTCTAGGTCATAAGAGGCATATATGCCTTTTTGATTGTTTCCTTTTATTTTTTCCTCTGATCACTTTCTCTGGGGGAAGCCAGCTGTCATGTTGAATTTTTTATTTCAGATACTGTATTTTTCACCTCTAGAAGTTTTATTTTGTTCTCATATCTTTCATTTGTTTTCTCATTCTCTTCATATTTTTTAAAATACCCAAAATATAGTTATAATATTTTGAGAATGTTACTATTATATAGTTTAATATTATAAGAATGTTTTATCATTCTTGTCTACTAATTCCATCATCTCTGTCATTTCTGGATCTGTTTCTGTTGACTAATATTTTTTTTAATATATTTAAATATATTTTTATTTATTTATTTTTATTTTTTTTGACAGAGAGACAGAGAGATACAGAGAGAGACAGAGAGAGAACTGAACTGGGCGAGCTCCCAGCTCAGCACATGGTTCCGCATGGGCCGGGGCTGGGATTCAATCCCCGGTCCCTGGCGCTGCAAAGTGAGCACTTAACCCACTGAGCCATCCCGGCTTCCCCTGTTGACTAATTTTTATCCTGGTTAATTTTTTCTTGCTTCTTGGGATATATAGTAATTTTTTATGGATGCAAAATGTTATATACATATATATTTTTAAAGATTTATTTTATTGTTTTTGACAGAGAGAGAGAGAGACAGAGACAGAGAGAGAGATAGAGAAGGGGGAGGGCCCAGAGAAGTTTCCATAGTTGTACATCATTAGTTTTCGACATAGTTTCATTTCATAGGTGGGCACTGGGCCACGCCAGGCGGGAAGGAGTAGGGGGCCTCCTGCATGGGAGGCATGCCCTCGTGAGCTGGGGGCCTCCCACATGAGAGGCATGCCCCTGGTGGGAGCCAAATATGGGGTCTTCCACATGGGAAGCTTGTCCCGGCGAGAACCAAACTGGGGTGGGAACCCCAGTTCAGCATATGAGCCAGGGTCAGGACTAGAATTGGGACTCAATCCTCAGATCCTGGGACTGCAAAGTAAGCACTCAACCTGCTGAGCCATCCAAGCTTCCCCACTAAAATGTTATATTATTGAGTGTCTAAATTTTGTAGTTTGCACTTAAAAAGTATAGGCCTTTGCTTTACCAGACAATTACTTTCAGATTAGTTTAATGTTTTTGAGGCTTGTTTTCAAGCTTTGTTAAAGCAGGTCTAGAGTACACTTTACTTCAGGGCTAGTTTAGAACTATTAGTAATGTTTGACTCTTCTGAGGTCTATTTTGACTGTCTTGGACAGTCAGTGAGGTCTTTCTACTCTGAATGGTCAGAATTTGAATATTTCCTAGTCCTGTGTGAACTCCGGGAATTGTTCAGTTACATTTCTTTGATTATCCTATGCTTATCCTTTGGGAATTTAACTCTATGTATGGCCACATTAGTATTTAGCAAAGACTCTGGGCCCTGTGCAGATTTTTGGAGCTCTTTTTTGTATACCTTCTTCCATTCCACATTCTACTGTTCTGTGTAGCAGCCTCCAGCTGCCTCAGAGTCCATGAACTCCAACCCTTGTTTTCAACACAGTGAGACTGCTGTGCTCTGCCATGTTCTGAATTTATAATCCAGAATGTGCCTCTAGGCAGAAAACCAGGGCAATTGCAGAACTCACCTCTTTTGTTTTTTGTCTTTCAACAATGTCAGTTTGGCACTGCCTATTATTCAATGTCTGAAAACAGCTGTTTTATATATTTTGTCTAGGTTCCTAGTTCTGTGTGGCAGGAGGGTAAATCTGGTACCTTTTACTTCATCATAGTCAGAAACAAAGGTCCTCCATTTCATGGTTATTTACTTAGCATAAACCAGTTTGAGAAATAGACCAAGCTGACAAAATGGAGTTCCTCACCAGAGGTGACAGCACTAAGATTAGTGTGAACCTTAGAAGTCTTTCATGGACAGCCAGCAAGCCTGTCCAGGTGACATCTCACACTCCAATGTCTTATACAAATAGTTATTTGACAAATGTTTGTTGAATATGTGAATTACTGAATGAACATAATTAAATTTAATTCTGATCTTTCTAGGATCCAAAAGAATGGCTAGATTGATCTGCTCTATACTAAGAATTTACTGACTTCTTGATCTTTGAGTTTTATGGCAAAGAAGTTATCTAATCATACTCAACATGAGAAACAAGGCTAATTTATCATAGAATGAATGTTTGCCATATATGTGGGCAAAACTCACCTATGTTCACACACACACTCACACACACACACTCGCAAAGTAGCAACACACTTCAGTTCATATTTTATTTTCTAATCCATAGTGTAAGTATAGGTTACATGTATGAGCATGATTCTGGAACTAGACTGCCTGGGTTCAAAGCCTGCCTTCATCATTAACTAGCTATATGACTTGGGACAACTTTTAAAAATTTGTTGGACCTCAATTTCTTCAGGTGTAAAGTAGAGATAATAATAACATATACCTCACAGGGCTTTTGTGAAGGTTAAATAATTTAATAATAGCCTCAAACCAGTGTCTGATACATATCAGTGCTCAATAAGTGATTGCAATTACTATTAAATTGTTTAAGGGGACTTTTCCGGATCACTTATCTCATAAACGAACTCTATACATCGTTAATATGGTTAATACTTATTTTTTAGGTGATAACATTCTGATATAGTTCCAAAGGTTTCAGAATAATCAACTTTGAATGAATAAAATTGTATACCTTTCAGCTATGAATAAATTTATTAAATAGCTAGCATATGCCTTTTAGAGGTACTAACAGTTCTTAAACTGAGACTTTTACTAGTGATTATTCTTTGTTTGGGGACTGTGACACTGTGGCTAAAAAGACCTGCCTTCTATTTAAGTGTCCTTTTTCAAATAGGAAACATGAGAAAGTTGTTTCTCAGCAGCCACTATTTTTAGAATTTGTGTTCTGGGAGCACAATGATGGTGCTTCAAGGGAGCTAATCCTAGTCTCTTTTGTTATTATACAAGAAGGCTGCTGTACATCCCTTTTCTACACTTTCTCTAAAAGCCAAGCCACACTTTCAGATGCCTTTAGTGCTGTAGGTAACACAAGACCGTTGAAAAGCTGAGGTTCCACATGGGCAAATCTCCCCTCTCCAAGAGGGATTTTTCCTAGACTAGCTCTTTAAGGGAATGGGACATGGAGAAATATGGGCTAAAGTGTGGGAGGTGATAGTGTCTTCTTGTAGACATCTGGGCAAGGAGAGAACTAAAGGTTCTTTCATTAACCCTCAAAAGTTAATAGGAAGGTCAAGTCAGGACTTGCCACTGGAATTAAAAGTATCAAAATATTGGGGATGCCAGGATAACTCAACAGGTTGAGCACTTGCCTTGCAATTGCAAGGTCCAGAGATTGAATCCCAGCCCCGGCCTGTGCAAACCCTTATGCTGAACTATGATGCAACTCGTAAACACTGAGATGGTGGTGGAGGTTCTTGCCTCACATATGGGAGGCCCAGTTTGGTTTCCGCCCGTGTGGCCCCACTTCCACCTGTGTGGAATAAAACCATGTCACAACTAATGATATACAACTATGGAGACTGCTCTGGGTCCTTCCCCTTCTCTCTGTCTCTGCCTCTGTCTTTCTGTCTGTCTCTCTTTCTCTCTCAACTTCTCTCAAATAAAATAAATCATTAACAAAAAGAAGGCATTCGATATATATTTTTAGAAAACAACAAAATATGAATGTTCAGGAGCTAGTCCATGAACATCAAATTTTTGAAAACTTTATTTGGAAATAATTTCATGCTTACACAAAAGTTGCAAAAATAAGAATAGAACAAGAAATATTTGCACACCCTTTACTCAGATTCATCTATTAACATTTTACTTACTTTGTTTTCGTTTCTCTCTTCTCTTCTCTCTCACATTCTTTGTGTATAAGCATATAGATAGATATAGGTATAGATATATAGATATAGATATGGATATCTATGTGTGTATCTCCTGTCCTCAGATGTAGCACAGTGCCATTTGTGCTCCATTCTATTCACTGAAGCAATCACAAAGTTCTGATCATGCTCAAGGAGAGGAAAAATAGTTTCCAGGTGTGTGTGTGTGTGTGTGTGTGTGTGTGTAAAAATACTTTGTTTTTTCCTGAACCATTTAAGTTTTATACATCATGGTCCCTTGCCTCTAAATAACTCCAGTATATATTAATTAAGAACAGGTGCTCAAGTCAAGAGATACTGCATTGGAGGAAACACACCCAAGGAGCTTTATGCACACCTGGACCTGATCTTGGTGATAAGTTCCTAGATTCCAAGCTTAAACTTGATGTCATAATGGGGATTTTGGAGAAGGGGCTGAATGTACAGGCATACCTCATTCTATTGCATTTCACTTTATTGAGCTTCCCAGATGTTTCATTTATTTTTTCTTTCTTTCTTTTTTTTTAATTGTTAAGTTTCTTGGGGTCACACTGATTGATATCAATTACATTGTTTCCAGGTGTACAATTCTACATTACATTGTTTATACATCGCATTATGTGCTCACCACCCAGAATTTTTTTTTTTTTTTCAAATTGAAGACAAAATTCTCCACCAGCAAAAAGACTACAACTTGCTTTATTGTGATTCTTGTTTTATTGTGGTGATCTGGAACCAAACATACAATATCTCCAAGGTATGCCTGTACATTGCATATGGGAGGAATGTAAATTGTTGTGACCAGACAGCTATATTTTTGGAGACTATTTCCCCTCCCATGGAACCAGGAAAGAACTTGGTGACTGCTTCAATGATTAGAATGTTGCAGAAGTGACATTGCATTTCATCTAAGGCTAGGTCATTAAAAGGCAACACAGCTTGGCTGATCTCTCTCTTTCTCTCTCCTGTTTCTCCTCTCTCTTCCCCAACCCCCCCTCCCTCTCCCCTCATTTTTGGAACCTGGACACATGTTGCAAGGGAAAAGGAAACATGTATAGTTGTTTCAGCTGACAGTTACAGCCAGGCACGCCCAACCTGTGGCCCAGGACAGCTTTGAATGAGGCCCAACACAAATTCTTAAAACATTATGAGGGGATGCCAGGATGGTTCAGCAGGTTGAGTGCTCACTTTTCAGCCCTGGGGTTCAAGGATTGAATCCCAGCCCTGGCCCATGGAGACCCATATGCTGAACTAGGGTGTGCCCCCAGTTCGGTTTTTGCCAGGGCCCATGCGGAAAGCCCCCAGCCCAGTTCCTGTCCTGCACAGCTCCATAACCACCTGTGGAATGAAATTATGTGGAAAGCTAATGACATACACCTATGGAGGCTGCTCTGGGCCCTCCCCATTTTCTCAGTCTCTGTGTGTCTCAAAAGACAAAAATAAAAATACATATTTAAAAAAAACATTATGAGATTTATTTTTGTGAGCTTTTCCACCCCTTTTTAGCTCATCAGCTATTGTTAGTGTGAGTATATTTATGTGTGGCCCAAGACAATTCTTCCAGTGTGGCCCAGGGAAACCAAAAGGTTGGATACCTGTGAAAAGAGGTAAAAGTCAATGACTTTAGGGAAGCTCTGCTTCTATCCACTTCCCTCACTGTTGTGGTCACTTTTGGACCCTTCTGGTCCCCATACCTGTCAGGATGCTCTTACTTCATACCTAGAACAATTTCCCTTGGATAGTCACAAAGTTTGCTTTATCATCCCTTTCAGATTTTGTCATAAATATCACTTCTTTTGTTCCTGACCATTTTATTTTAAATTGCAACCTTTACCTCAGCATCTCCTGTCTCATCTTCTCTGCAATTTTTCTCCAGAGAAGTTGTTAGAAACTTACCATTATTTTATTTAGTTTATTGTCTTTCTTTTCCTACTAAAATGTAAATTTTGTGAGAACATTAGGAACTTTTCTTTGTTCAATTCTGTATCCTTTTTTAAAGATTTATTTATTGTTTTTGACAGAGAGAGAGATACAGAGACAGAGACAGAGAGAGAAGGGGGAGGGCCCAGAACAGTCTCCATAGTTGCACATCATTGGTTTTTCCACATAGTTTCACTCTACAGGTGGGCTTGGAGCTGCACAGGACAGGAACTGGGCTGGGGTCTCACCCCGGTGAGACCTGGGCTGGGGTCTCACCCCGGTGAGACCTGAACTGGGGCACTCCCCAGTTCGGCATATGGGTCAGCACGGCTGGGGCTGGGATTTGGCTGGGGCCGGGATCTGATCCTCGGTCCCCAGGGCTGCAAAGTGAGCTTCTAACCCACTGAGCCATCCCGGCTTCCTTAATTCTGTATCTTCAGTGCCTAATACAATGCCTGCCACATAAATTTTATAGGCACTTAGAACTTGTCAAAGGAGTGAATGAATTGCTAATTTCTTACTCATCCTTCAAGGCTTCCATCCCTCAAAGCTTCCCTGCCTCCCTGCTCCTACGGTTCGGACTAATACCTCTCCCTAACCTCGGTTCCTGTACCATAGTGTATTTATCTTGATCATAGTACTTCCCAGGGACTTTAAAAATTTTCACCTTTGTATTTCCTAGGTTGTAGCACAGTCTCTTACATACAGAAAATGCTTATAAATGTTAAAATGAACCATGTGCAATATTTACGAGTATACCAAATGTTGGGGCAATGGGAAGATGTTAAATAGGCATGAGTGAATTTTCAACTTCCTCTTTTTTATATGAATTTCCTTCCTTTTTCAAAGAAACCCAGATTTGATTGCATCCCCACCCCCACCCGCAGAGGGCCAATAATTGTACATAATTGCCCCAAACTTTTTCCAAATGCTATTTTATAGCTTTCAAATCCCTTTGGAAGAAAATATTAGGATTTTAAAAGATTTTAGTTGTTGGATCAGTATGACCAACCAATAAGTTTTACTTAAATCTAGAATCACAACCACATACTGGATATCTCGCTTCACCTCCTAACTCCTTTTAAGACTCTAATGATTTATCCCACCCTCATTTCCACTATAAATCCTGATTGTTTTCAATTATACCATATTAACTAGCTATTAAATACCTATATGTAGGCAGGTATATGTCTCTATCAGCATTTTTATTATCAAACTTTATTTTTTAGAGTAGTTTTAGGTTCACAGCAAAATTGAGCAGAAAGTACAGAGATTTCCATAAGCCCTTGTCCCCATACATAGCCTCCCATATCCAAATAATAATTACTGATCAAATGGAAGTCCTGAATCTAGAAGAGGACTGTCAGAAAAACAGCAGACTGGTAGTTCAGTAAAAGTTGGGAAACAGAATAGAAACATTGTATTAACAGCCAGGTGAGAAAAAATTTAGCCTGAACTAAAAATAAAAACAGATCTGAGCTGGTAAGAGGATATACATTTCAAGAGATAATAAGATAATAAAATTAAGAATGGGAAAAAGCTGGAATGCCGGAATAGCTCAACAAGCTGAGAGCTGACCTTGCAACTGCAAAGTCCAGGGATCAAATCCTGGCCCAGCCTGTACAAACCCCATATGCTGAACTGTGGAACAACTGGGCAGAGATGGCTTGGTGGCAAAGATTCTTGCCTCCTCAGTTTGGTTCCCATTCTGTGTGGCCCCACATCCATCTGTGTGGAATGAAACCATGTTATAACTAATGATATACAACTATGGAGACTGCACTGTTTCCTTTCCCAGCTCTCTCTCTTTCTCACTATCTCTCTCACCTCTCAAAAACAAGAACATAAATCTTAAAAAAAAAAAAAAAGTATAGTTTTTATTTTGCTGGAAAAGACTGGCTGAAGAGTACAATGTACTTACCACATTAGAAGGAATAAGGAGATTCGATGAGGATTTTAAAAAGCTGCTAACAAGGAAAAGCAGCCACTGGTGGTACAATCCATAGGCCCATTCCCTAACCTTTGTCAACTGTTAATTTGAAAGGGACACAAACACAACTTCATTGCAGTTGGGGTGTAGGAGAGTGATATGATATGAGAGTATTATAAAGAATAAACAAACATTAACTCACAGGTTCAGAGGGTAGTGTAAATTTTGTTTGCCAAGTGAGGATTGTGGTAAAATAGAAAAAAGAGAACTTCTAAAATAGGTCTAAGTTAAAGGCTCTCACTCTGAATGTTTTACTTCTTTTCCATTCTTAGTTTTAACTTAGGTATCTAATAATTTGAAAGCTTTAGGAGATGGGCCCTGTTGAACTTTTGCCAATTTTAGGCACCTTTTCAAGAGTGATAAACAGAAGGAAGAAATATCTTTAATTACAGACTAGAGAATGACATCTCTTTAGTCATTTTTCAAATACTTTGTCCAAGTTTAAAATGAAAATGAATTTTATGTCTAGAAAAACAGGTATTTAATTCTTTATTGGTAGGATTTGTAATAGGTAAAGGGTAATGACAAAAATCAGCTTACTGTGATAGTAATGTTAACAAGGGAGAGGGGAAACTGGCTTTCTCAGATAATCTTTATTAGAATGTAAATTGATCCTTTTTTTTAGGCTGACAATTTGATAACGTCTATTAAAATGTAAAAGTTGCACACTCTTAGATTCTGCAATTCTACTTCTGGAAATTCAATCTACAGATACCCTCACATATGCAAAGAAGGATATGTGTACTAGGAAGGATGTTTATTGCAACAATGTTTATAATGTTGAAACATTTGAAGCAATCTCATGCTCATCAAAAGGTGATTGGTTAATTGTACATTAAGTACACAAAATTGGCATATTATGTATCTTTTGGGAATAAGGTCAATTTACATGCTGATGTGAAAAGCAGTGTGAGATACACAATTGAGTGAAAAAAAGAAACTGCAGATTAGTATGTAGACTATGAAAAATGTGTGCAAAAAGAAAAGGAGTATAGATATATATTTTATATTCATGGAAAATGTGGGTGTGTTCAGGGAAAATTGAAAGAATATACTCCTTTAGGGCAGTGGTCCCCAACCCTTTTGGCATGAGGGACCTGTTTTGTGGAAGACAATTTTTCCATGGCAGGGGAAGGGGGGATGGTTTCAGGATGATTCAGTCGCATTACATTGTTACTTTATTTCTAGTATTATTACATTGTAATACATAATAAGATAATTATACAACTCACCATAACCAGAATCAGTGAAAGCCCCTGAAACTAGCATCACCACCTCAGCTCCACCTCAGATCATCAGGTATTATATTCTCATAAGAGGTGTGCAATCCAGGTCTCTCGCATGCATGCACAGTTCACAAGAGTTTGACATTCCTCTGGGAATCAAATGCCACTGCTAATCTGACAGGAGGTGGAGCTCAGGCAGTAATGTGAGCAACAGAAAGCTGCTGTAAATACAGATGAAGTTTCACTTGCTTGCCAGCTACTCACCTCCTACTGTGTGGCTTAGGGGTTGAGGACTCCTGCTCTAGGGAATGAGACAGGGTGAAGCAGAAAGCATGTTCTTTTGCTCTATATATTCTTTTGTACTGATGGAAAAAGAATATTTACAGCAAATATTAGTTTCTTTTAAAAATAGCTTAGAGGATGCTGGGATAGCTCAACAGGTTGAGCACTTGCCTTACAAACATGAGGTCCAGGGATTGAATCTTAGCCCCTCTGTGCAAATCCATATGCTGAACTGTGGTGCAACTGGTAACTGGTGGGATGGAGGCAAAGGTTCTCACCTCCTATGCAGGGTGGGCCCGGTTTTGGTTCCTGCCCTGTGTGGCCCCACATCCACCTGTGTGAAATTAAACTATGTCACAACCAATGATGTACTACTATGGAGCTTGCTCTGGGCCCTCTCCCCTTCTCTCTCTCACCTTCTCTCAAGCAATAAATCTTAAAAAAAAAAAAAAAGCTTACAGAGCTTTAGAGTAAATAAGAACATAATACAAGTGACCATATCCTCATATTTTGTCACTATAAGGCAGGGGTTCCCAACCTTTTTATACGCTAGGGTGCATTCTAAAATACTGGTAGGGTGGCGGGCACCAGCTATTTCTAAGGATATTTATTATTGAACAAGAATAAAAAATAATAAACAAAAATAATTTTAAAATAATAAATTTATTGTACAATTATATACACACAAGAAACATATATACAAAACGTAATACAAACTAAATAAAAAACACATGTATAATAAAATCATTTAAAAACACATAAAAGAAAACATAAAAAAAAACAATCTGTCAGTGTGATCTTTGGCATTGCATTTCATTGGCCAGTGCCTCATAATTAGGAGAGTATGACGACAACCCTGTTAGCAAACAATTATTAAGATGCTCATCGGTAAGTAGAGATCTATATCATGATTTTATTAAATTCATGTTTGAAAACAAAGATTCGCATAAATACGTTGACCTGAAAAACGATTTGATTTTATATGCCGCTTTTTTTAAATATGGGAACCTTTCTTTGACTATGTTTTATAAGTCCTGTGATATTAAGGATTTTAGCAAAATATAGTTCTTAAGGTTCAAAATTTCTAACTCTAGTTCTTCTGCTTTCCCCTGAACAAGGTCTGCAATACATGCGGCTAGTTCTATTACATTTATTTGGCAAGTAAAAGGATTGATACAGAAGGAGACAATTGGCTCGATATTTGTAAACTGCAGAAATCTCTCTTCAAACTGTTTT
>PVKE010033477.1:0-17910 GCA_004027555.1 Craseonycteris thonglongyai
TCTGGCACCATGGAAAATATTGGGTCTACCATTTGTATTCTTACACTCTGTCTCTGAGCTCTTCCCTTAGCTAGGTAATGAGGAGGAAAATTCTCATGAGCACATGTGTTAAATCACGCTTCCTCTTCTGTGACGGTGTGATGAGAGTGAATTAAGAGCTACCAAGCCTGGTTTCATCAGAATCATAACTTGCTCTCTGAAGAATAGGGGTTGGTATAAAGACTATGGCACACATGTCTCTGGCCCTACCTAATGAAGAGAGTTGCTGGTGAATCACCAGCTGTTCTACGTGTTTGGCACTTTCTTAGGAAGACATGTTCCCTGTGGTGTTAGTGTTACTGAGTGGCTCTTAGGTTTCTCCCCAGAGTACTTATGTCTTTCTTAAGTTCTTTCTCCAATTTTTTATTTTGTTGTTACTCTTCACCATTGTCTTTCTTGCTTGCCTAGGCATAGAATGTTGTTTCTATTTTCAATTAGCATTTTTATGTATTTGGTGGGGGGCACCTGTGCTGTAACAGTGACTGCTATATCTGGATACAAAAGATCAGGGTTCAAATTCCAGCTGTTCCCCTTACTACCTGTTTGTTAACTGCCAAAGCCTCTATTTACATTCATGGAAAATGACAAGGATGAGCTCTCTTTCTATCCCAGGTGGAGAGTGGATAAGGTGGTCCTTCATCGACTGAAGAGATTTAAAGATGCCCAGTATTACAATCATAAATTCCTTAAGGCAGGCTCTGTATCTTGCATATATGAGCCCAATATTCCAAGTTTACCAAGCACCTAGTAAATGCTCATTGAATTTATGAGTAGATTACCATCAGGCTTGTTCCTATGAGGTACTCAGCGGGATATATGCACTAGTCTAGCCAGGGTCTGTGGTGATTTCACTTGGATACCTCAGGAGTCACAACAGAGATTGTAAGAACAGGGACTAAGAATTCCAATTCTTATTACTTCTATAAAGAGTGATTCACTTCCAAATCTGTTTTTTCTTCTGTATAGGAGGAAATTTCTTCTTCTGCATGGTTATAAAGCTCATCTGCCTTCCTTGCAATGCTGAGAGCAGTTGCTTAGCTGTGAAGAGGAATATGAATACCTAAATAATAAGTTCCAGAAGTATGCACATGTGGCTATTATAACAGAAATTATCATTTTTTGAAATGATGGCATCTCACAGGGTTCAGTTATTTTGAGAGACAGTGCATTTCTTGCTAAGGGACTAGAGCCCAGAGAAGTTAGAAATAATTCCTACCTCTGAAGAAAAATTGGGTTTGTTAGCCTTGCAGAAGCAGCTGACTGCAAAAATCTACCACCCAGGGTTTCCAAATTACCAAGAAATTCTGTGAGGGATTGAAAAAGATTCTGGATGTAGTACGTGGATGGACTTTAAAAATATCACAGACTGGGGAATAGTAAGGCAAGGTGAAAGGAGGTAATGGATTTAGAAGATCTTGCAAGTGCCATAATTTCTTCTTTTTTTAATTTTTTATTGTTAAATTTAATGGGGTGACATTGGTTGGTAACAATTAGATAGTTTCCCGATGTACAAGTCCACATCACATCACCCAATTTCTTCTTAATCATTGCTTCATAGAAATGTTCATGCTATAAATAAGCAGGCACAGGGCAATATAGAGCAAATTCTTGACATGGCTCCCAAATTGGGCACTAACAAGATAATTGGGTAGGCATCAACTACAATGAGTTACAAAGCTAAATTAATTACTATGTAGGCCTGTAGCCTGGTCCTGTCATGGGTAGGACCCAAAATAAGCCAGCAAATGTGTAAAGACAAAGAATCACGGGGAAATACATGGTAGACCCATAAATCAGATGGCCACATGGGCGCTACTTTCTAAGAGAGAGTTTTTCTATAACACTTAGTATCAGATTTCCTAAATCCCACACTCTTTAACATCTGGAGTATATGTAGCATCCAGCAAAACTCATTTGTGTAAATTTCATAATTATCTATATGCTTACAGTACAAAAGCTTAGAAAATGTGTAAAGTATTTTAAACTTCTCTTCTGGGCATTGAAAGGAGGAGTGTTTTACTAGATCATCAGAAAAAAATCCTTTTCCAGTATTCATAGTTGTGTTTCTTTCTCCCTTGTTAAAGAAAAAAAAAAGCATAAGACACAGAAGACACCAGACCAGGCATTCTGGGAAAGCAAGACGTGCAAATTTTGACTGGCCAACTCAGATGCATATTTAAAATTAGATAATTTAGAAAATTATTGAATACCAAGAGATGATAAAATGAAATTTACAGTACAGATTTGCAAGCACAGGAGCAACCATGTAAAGCAGGAGTTGACAAACTACAAACCACAAGCCAAATTTGGTGTGTCACTTGTTTTTGTGTGGCTCAAGAGCTAAGCATAATCTTTAGATATTAAATGGTTGAAAAAATAGTATTTGATGACATGTGAAAATTAAATAAAATTCAAATTTCAGTGCCCATAAAGTTTTATTAGAATACAACCATACCTATTAGTTTACGTGTCACCGAAGGATGCTTTCATGCCACCACACAGACTTAAGTAGTGGAGTCAGAGACCATATAGCCCACAAAGCCTAAAATATGTACTACCTGGCCATTTACAGAAAAGGTTTGCTGACCTTTGATCTAAAGCCTGGCTATTTATGACACTTAATAAAACCAGAGACATGGGGAAGCTGGGATGGCTCAGCGGGTTAAGTGCTCGCTTTGCAGTCCCAAAGCCCGAGGATCGATCCTGGGCCCAGCCCATGCAGATCCATACGCTGAACTGGGGTATGCCCCTAGTTCAGTTCTTGCTGGGGCCTATGCAGGAGGCTCCCGGCCCAGTTCCTGCCCTGCGCAGCCCGGCGCCCACCTGTGGAGTGAAACTATGTGGAAAACTAATGCTGTCAGCTATGGAGACTGCTCTGGGCCCTCCCCATTCTCTCTGTCTCTCTCTCTCTCTCTCTCTCTGTCTCTCTCTGTAAAAAAAAAATACCCCAAAAAACAAAAAACAAAACAATAAAAATAAATGAAAAAAAGAAAAATAAAATCAGAGACAGTTAAAAGATAAGAGCTTTGTAAAAACATCTTCTAGACTTGTACAATCAAGATCAGTCAAGTTCTTGGCCAAAGGTACCTGATCAAGGCTCTGTTAATGCTGCAAATAGATCTTCCCAGAATAGTTAAATGGCCTCTGGGAAATGTTACCCAAAAAGTCAGGGAGTGAGGATGACACTGATATGCACCAAAATTTCTCTGTAAGATTCCAAACAAGAAGTAACATTCAATTCCACATGAGTTGAGGTGGGAAAGAGTAGATTTAAAGGACAGAAAGAGTTCAATGAGGGTTCACTTAACATTTCTTCCCTCACAAAATCCTAGGGCAAGAGAAAGAATCAAAGCCATACTTATATAAAATTTGCCAAGGATACTAAATTGGGACATATTGTAAACATCAGTGAGGATGGTGTAATTCTTTGAGTTCAGAATGTAAACTACAGTTTCAATTTTATGATGTGTACCAAACAGTGTTCCATGTGTACAAAACAAATGGATGTACAATCTCCAATGTTTTACTAGAAAATGTCTGAAAAATAGTAAATTCTTGTGCACATAATGCACATGATGAATTAATTAACTCTCTTTGAAACATGATGAGGTAGAGATTGGGATTCATCTCCTGATTTTCCAGATGAGAAAATGGAAAGGAAAGGAAGTTATCCAGCCACCGTCACAATGCCAGGGGAAGAGAAAATCTCAGAGTCCTGAGTTTTAATGCAGTCTATCTTCAGTGCACTCTTTCAGCTGATTCTATCCCCATCTGAAGATTGTTGTTGTTTTGTTTGTTGTTGTTGTTAGTAAAAATTACACATAGTCTATGTGTTGCATTGTATGCTCACCACCCAGAGTCAGTTCTATTTCATCTCCATATATTGATTTCCACTCTCTCCTCCCCCAGCCCTCCCCTTTATCCTCAGGTAACCTCTGAACTATTTATTCTGTCCATGAGTTTTTGTTTCTTTGTAAGTAAAATAAGTCAGACAGAAAATATCAAGAGCCATATGATTTCACTTATATGTGGAATATAAAAATGAATGTAACAATGAAGATTGATTTTTAAAAGAATGGGAGCTAGGATTTGCCACCAGCTTGGAAGGCAAAACTAAAAGTGCATGCAAGCATAAATGTACATGTATACTGAAATAATAGTGATGATTTTTATAACTTGTAGAATTCCCACAAAAAGTTTAAGCTGGAAGACTATTTTAAAAACATTTAGGGGAAAGCTGGGATGGCTCAGCGGGTAAAGTGCTCACTTTGAAGCCCCGAGGACCGAGGATCGAATCCCGGCCCTGGCCCATGCAGACCCACATGCTGAACTGGGGTGTGCCCCCAGTTCAGTTCTTGCTGAGACCTATGTGGGAGGCTCCCGGCCCAGTTCCTGCCCTGCGCAGCCCTGTGCCTGCCTGTGGAGTGAAACTATATGAAAAACTAATGTCAACTATGGAGACTGCTCTGGGCCCTCCCCCTTCTCTCTGTCTCTTTCTGTCAAAAAATCTATAAAATAAATCTTAAAAAAACAAACAAACAAAAAAACATTTAGTTTAACTCTTTTATTTTTCAGACAATGAAAACTGAGATCCAAATAGGGGTGGGGATTTCATATCCAAGGTCACAAAGCCAAAACCCTTTGGACCATATTTATAATGCATATGGGCATGACTTTCCTTGAACTTTCCAATATGCCTTACCCATTCACCTCTCTGTTCATCCCACCCACCCCACCAGCTAGCTTATTCTCTTCACTTCAGTTTATAACCCACAACCGTTTCCCCCAACTGCATGCATGTGCACACTCCCTTACTCACCCACACTTTCACTCTTTCACTAGCTTTCTATCAGCCATATTTTAATAATTTTGTCCTCATGGCCTACTACTATTATTTTTATCTCAAAATATTCAGATTCTTCCCTAATTAGCTTTACCCTCACCCCAAACTCCCAACATTACTGACAATGAAAAAATGTGGCACTCTATTCTCTTCTATTTCCTCAACAGGAAAACCTGGCTATATTACAGTCAACTCTGTTCTGAGCTTTGTACCAATGACAGCATTAAAGCCTCATGCTTTATGAACTACCAAAGCTACAAATGGATTTCAGGCTGACGTGCCAGGCTTTTAAGTCTTGTACCTGTGCCCAGTCCAGAGACTTTTGAAACCATGAATAAAGTGGTAATTAACACTCTGAATACTCAGTCTGAGTTAACTGATAATGACAAACAAATGAGGAGGAGAAAGATTTGTGCTCCCACTCTCTCCAGGACAGGTGGAATTCCAAGTTTCAACAAGGACGATTCAGAATCACCTTCAGGAAAGCCATTTGGGTGATAAAGACACATTGTAAAAATGGATAAAAAAACAAATCAATAAATGTTCTCTGAGGGTAATAAGACAGCCTCCTGCCTTCAAAGAGAGATAATGATGGAAATAAACTCCAGCCACCAAACTTTACACGTGGGAAGAGAATGAAACCACCAATATTTTTTGTTTTGTTTTGTGTTTATTTTTTAAACCTACCTTATCTTGTTTCTCAAAGGGCTCAGAACTGAAACCTGGGGTGCATATTCCAAAGGAACCAAGGGGCTTCATAGCTTTGCAAGGAATCTATTGGTGGTTTTTCATATTTCAAGCAGTCAAGATTATTTGGTTCTTTGAGCTTACAGTGGCTCATTTTCTCAAAGCAAAATATAACCAAGTTTGCCTAATTTAAATAATTCTAGGGTCTGGAGGATTTTGAAATCTTCTGGATTTCCAAGTGTTCTGTAAGTTGAGTGATTAGCCATCCCTGCTCCCCTCTTTCTTGCTCTCAAATAGCCCAAGACCCACATCATAGCAGAGTTCCTCCCAGGCAGCCCCGCCAACTGCCTGTCTCTCTCCTTCAACCCTAACTTCTGCAGAAAACTTCCATGTGGAATGTCATGACAGCAGAATCTTTCCTTTCACAATATGGTTGGTTATTTCCCATGGTTTTTTTTTTCAAAAACAATAATATTGTGACCCAGATTTGTAAAACCCAGAAGCAGAATCTAATCTAATCTAATCTATTGAATTTGCTTGTGCACTTGCTTACTTGAACTCTTGCCATATGATATAACTGCTATTACTGTGGTGCCTGGGCTCACTGACACACTAGCTGTATATAGGTGCTCTTTCATCTTTTGCTCTATAGACAGGGCTTACTGGATGATAAGGGATGGGGAAGAAGCAGGCTCACACTGGGGAAGTGGTGTGAGCTGAAGTCTTTGGAGCTGGTCCTCACTTGCTTTTCTGACAGCCATCCTTCTGTAAGAACTCTGAACAAAGGAAGGCACTGCTTTCTGTGTCTCTTTCCAAAGTTCCTGGGACTATACACTGAGGCCCTAGACCTCACACTAGCGTAGCACAAGCAGTAGAAATGGGCCATTCAGGGATAAGATTGGAACATGTATAGGATGACCAGACATCCTGTTGGAAACGGGACAAAAAACAAACATCCTGTCCCATTTCAAACCGTCCGTCTGGTCAGCCTCGTGTCACTGGGATAAATGCAAGGTGTCCGTAGGCTGACCACACATATCGTTTGAACCAGGACAGGATCGTTGTTTTCTGTCCCATTTCAAACAGGACGTCTGGTCAGCCTAAACATGTAGCATGTTTTCAGTAATGCTAAATGCTACCTGTCTCCTTTGGGGACTAGAAAAAAAAACAACACAACTTTCCATTTTATAGGTAGTCTTGCCACCTGGCCAAAATGATGAAAAGATAATCATCATTCCATATCCCCAGTGGGGATACCAGTTAAAGAACAACCACTTTGTACCTTTTCTCTAGATGCCAAAAATTCTCTGGTGCTTTTGCTGTCTGCTAGTGAGTGTCATCACTTTTCCTAGCAAGTTATACCTGCCATTTTCAACACTATTCCCAGGGTCTGTAGCCCTTACTTAAGACTGTCTGTTTTGGTTCTGACTTGGGATTCAAAAAATTTTAGGCCAGTGAGAGGGAAGAAAAAGCTCTTAGAAGGAAGTACTTCCTTTGTGGGAAGTGGAAGGGGTGCATACTGGGAGCAACTGGGTCTGCTCCCAAAGCAGAGTGCCTCTGTCTATAGGCTGCTCATCAATGTTTCTTTGAGAAGGAAGCCATTACTACAGGATGGGGAATGAAATAGACTAAGGGCTTAGGCCCAAACTTACTGGGAAAGGAAAAGGCACTAGCATGTGTAGGAGTTCTGGAAAGGGGAATTTCTGCTGTAGGATGTCAAATGAACACCTCTGGGGGCTGAACAGATACAAACTGTTCTAAGCTAAGTAAGACTAAGGAGCCAGGGCTTGAGTCCACATAGCCAAATATAAGATGCAATTTAGCTTGGAGCTTTGTACCAATGGACAGGCCCCAAGGGCTGGTCTCTCTAGAGAACAAAATTGTTTCACCACTTTGGGTCCTTATCTACCTGGGAGCTATTCATGCAAAGTGGCCTCAAGGAGGCAGCAGCAGGAGGAAGCAGGTGCATAGCCTGCTGGTCTGCTGAACAGCCAGAACCCTTCCTTTCTGGGGCTGGGGCCAGGAAGCCTTTGCTAAGGAACAGTCATCTATTCACCATAAAGAACAGGCTGGCGACTCAGTTGGGGTTTCTCCACATCCAACCAGTCTAATAAGAACAAAAATTTCCCTCACTAGGTAGCAGAGTGGAGGAGAAAATTAAGCAAGCAGGGAAGAAATTAAAAATTTTCAAATAATTATTTTTTCCTTCATTCCCAGGACCCACCAAGCTCCAAGGACCAGCTGGGACCACCTCCATTACCTATATTACCTACACTACCAAGTCTGCTAAAGCCAGGGGACTAATACATAGTAGGAAAACATGCTTCTTTAGGCTCTTAGGTTTTTTTGAGGACCCTGCTTATAATCTTGTCCTTGAGATGATACAATCCTAGGCACTGGAAACTTGGTGCCTCTCTCTAGAAGATAAAGGAGAAAGGGGAATAGAGGTGAGTGTGTATGAATCTTTACCTTCAGCAGCTCTTTTAAAGAAGACTTTGCAGCTTCCACAAGTGAGAGCTCCATAGTGGCAGCCAGAAGCTTCATCTCCACAGATCAGACACGTCTTCTGGGGTGGAAAGTAATAGTCAATGGGCAGAACATGGTCCCTGGCAGTCTCCAAACTGGAAAGACACAAGAGAAACAATATATCACATATCAGTGGTTGGCAGAAATAGAAGGGTAGAAGTCTGAGGTCTTGAGGAGTAAACTACATGTGTAAACTACTGTTATTCATTGCTTAACACAGTCAGTATGAAGCTGAATTTTCCTGGGCTTTCTCTCCTAAGGATAATGTTTGTAGGGTTTTATAGAGTTTCCTGTCATGTGCACAGAGCCTTTATGGATCTTGCTAAGGAATTAGATAAGTTCTCTGGGGTCAATCAATCCCACAGGTTATGTCTACATGAGGGAAGGATGAAACAGGAGGCTAAGATATCTAACTTAAGGTCATGGTCAGGCAACAATTTCAGAGCAAATAAATGGTATGAACCCAGACCTAAGACCTTACCTTATCCAAAGGGAGAGACTTATAGCCAAATCAGACTAAACATCAAAACAATTTGATGGGCTTTTCTCTAGTTCTCTGAGTCTCATTCTTATCTGTAGATAAGAACATCACCTATGCTACTGAGCTACTGCTGTCAGTGATAAGCAAAATGACAAAAAGCCTTTGAACTGAATCCACAAGTGAGGGATCATATTAATATTATCATACCAGTCTTTGGTCTTTTTTTTTTCATTCTTTCACTTTTTTTAGGAGTCTCTCTAGATCACATGGACATGCCCCCACCCCTATTATGCAACTTAAAGTAACAGATTTCTTATGCCTGAAATTCTTGTTGAGAAATGATGGACAGTGATGCCAGAAATCTCTTAGGCTACCATCTTCACACTTGGACATGAAAATACTCATAGTTTCCTTGGAATAGTAGGGAACTTCAGAGGTCGTTTTGTCTAACTGCCTATTTCCAAGAACATCCATGTCTGAGTCCTAGATGGCTGTGAAGGAGAGGCCACTCCTAAAACCTTAATGGAATGGGTATTCTCAGTTCCATAGTAATTAATTCAAATTTAAAGAAATGAAACAGTTCTTACTATAAATTTTTTTCTCTTCTGTGTCCTATATCTAAACACTAACTACAACTTAAGTACTTTCATGGGTTATTGTACCTTAAGTGGACGACAGTTGCCCATATTCTTATCCATAGGAATGCAATCACTATTTTTTATGAGTACTTCTTAGTGGTAGCCTATTTGCTATGTGGGGTGATCTCAACAACTCAAAACAACTATGTGAGACATTTTCTTCCTCCTTATATCACATAAAGAAAGTCAGACTCAGAGAGGAAAAGCCAGGATTATTTGACACCAAGCTCAGGATTATCTGACTTCAAAGCCAACACAGTTTCCATTACCCTATTGTCTTCTTGCTACTCACCTTCACTTTCAACCGATGAATCTTTGGGAGTCATGCTCAGCACAGTCTTTATAATTAAAAAAAGCACGAAAGGTCACCTTACCTTCAACCCACTAATGAACAGCCTTGGCAGGGCAAGATCAAGATAGCTTTTTTAGGCTACACTTGACAACACTTTATCTCTAAGACACAACTATTAGCCTTTATTCAACTCTCAAGTACCACACAAAGCACTCAGAAAGCTCTGCTGATATGCAAACCTAGCAAATGGCAATGGTGGCCTGTCCTCCTCACATACCTTTCATTTACTATCATAACTGGAAAGACAGCTGGAGCCTGTCCACTGAACACATACTAGTAAGGCCACACATTCAACAGAAAAAGAGCTTCACTTCCCATATACAATTGGGCCAAATGCTAAAACAGTCATTCATTGGGCTAAAAATATTTATTTGGGTAAGAATTGAACCTCCATCCTTATTCATGAAACAAAGAGAAGCAGAAGGTTTTCCCCCTGTATCTTCATCCTCTTCCCACTATTTTTTGTACTTCTGTAACCAAAATAAACAATTCAAATGAAATCAGAAGGTCATCCATTTAGGCACTCCATATATCAGGCCATTTCATATGTATAATCTAATTTAATCTCCTCAACAATCCTGTCATGTAGCTCTGTATCATCTGTATATTGTAGGAGAGATATCTTATGCTCAGGAAAATTAAGTAAACTTATTCAAGATCATTCATCTAATAAGTTGAAATGCCAGGATTCTGTACTAGATAATGTGAATTTATAGACAATAACTAACTATGTTATAAGACTGGAGGTTGACATTAGATTGATTGATTCAACTCAACTCTTAGAACCTAGTCCTATGGACCAGGTACAGGGCTAGGTGCTGGGGATATAATAACTTTTGAGGGTGGGGGTAAGGAAATAGTGTTGATCAAGATATTATCCTTGGGGAAGCTGGGATGGCTCAGTGGGTTAGGCGCTCACTTTGCAGCCCTGGGGACCGAGGATCGAATCCCGGCCCTGGCCCGTGTGGACCCATGTGCTGAACTGGGGAGTGCCCCCAGTTCAGTTCTCACCAGGGCGAGATCCCGGCCCAGTTCCTGCCCTGTGCAGCCCCGCCCTCCTGTGGAATGAAACTATGTGGAAAAACCAATGATGTACAACTATGGAGACTGTTCTGGGCCCTTCCCCTTCTCTCTGTCTCTGACTGTATCTCTCTCTGTGTCAAAAACAATAAATACATCTTAAAAAAAAAGATATTACCCTTGCTACAAAGCACCTTACTCTCTAGTAGAAAAGCAAGACAAGAAGCAAGGAACTATAAAATAACATAGTAGGCAATATAATAGAATGTAGATGCCTACACGAGAAAGCAACGCAAAGACAAGAATTTATTTTGAAAGGCGTAAGAGTATATATGGGTAAATAAGATGATGACCATGACAATAATTATTAGTATACAAATGCAAAATAAATATTAGACAAATAAAATGGAAACCTACATAAATAAATAAGAGGCCTTTTTGGGAAGAGTCTTTAAGAAATAGAAATTGTTTTCCATGCTGAAATTCAAAATATGGTTACAATTGTTTAAAGGAAACCAATTAATCAAATTTATAATCAATGCTTAAAGACAGAAAAAAGTTATCAACATTTTTAGTAGATATAAGTTTAATAACTATAAAGGAGAAGAATAGAGAAATAATGAAGGTAATTTTAGAATCTAAACTTTTCCTAATTACAACCCACATTGACTAGAGGCCTGCAATATCTCTTGACATCACTGGGCTACTTTCCACCTATATTCCCCTCCTCTCTCTGCAAAATATTTTAGACAGCACTCCCACTGACCCTGGACTAGTGTGAACAAAGGGCACATTACAATTCTAATTCATAGGCTGACCTTTGGGCATTGGAAATAAAAATTCCAACTTTAGTCTCTCTCCCCAGTTTATATTTAGAGAAATATATGCACCTTTGTACCAGGAGGCATGTGCAGGAATGGTCAGAGAAGTCTTGTTTGTAAAAGCAGAAATTATAAACATCTACTGACAGGAGACAGGATAAGAAAATTATGGCACACTCATTCAATAAAATACTATTCAGCAATGACAAGAAACAGCTACACATAGGTGAAACTCACAAACTTATGTTGTATAAAAGACATAGCTCATAATAGCATACATACAATATAATTCCATTATATAATGTCCAAAAAAGAACAAAAGTAAACAATATATATGTAAATATATATGTGAAAAAACATAAAAATGCTAGGGAATAGTAAACCCAAATATAGGATAGTTATTACCTTTGAAGGGAAGTTTGGGATAATGATATAAAGAATGAGGAATGTGGGGAAGCCGGGATGGCTCAGTGGGTTAAGCGCTCACTTTGCAGCCCCGGGGACCGAGGATCGAATCCCGGCCCCGGCCCGTGTGGACCCATATGCTGAACTGGGGAGTGCCCCCAGTTCAGTTCTCACCGGAACAAGACCCCAGCCCAGTTCCTGCCCTATGCAGCCCCGCGCCCACCTGTGGAATGAAACTATGTGGAAAAACCAATGATGTGCAACTATGGAGACTGCTCTGGGCCCTCCCCCTTCTCTCTGTCTCTGTCTCTATCTCTCTCTGTCAAAAACAGTAAAAATAAATCTTTAAAGAAAACGAGGAATGTGTTTAATCTAAGCATTCATTTAAAAGTATTTATTAAGTTTCTACTACATACCAGGAACCATTCTGTGTCCTGGGGTTAGAGCAGTAAACAAAAATGCAAAACAAAACAAACAAGCAAAAATTGTTTTTTAGTTAGGATTCATGAGTGATCATTTTATTATTGTGCAGTATAACCTATGTTACATGTATTTTTATATGTCTATAACAGCACATAATAAAGCAAATAATATTTTTTTAATCCTCAAAAACTCAGAAGTTTTTGGCACCCTCCTAAATAACACACTAACTGAAAGTACAGCAGAGGTTTGCTTTGCAAACACATTAAGTACAGAATTTGCATGAGACATTGTGTTTCTTCCCACCTCTCCTGGGTTACACACTCACTTATTATCCCGGCACAGGGCATTCAGTTTTATGAGTCTGAAGCAAAAGCACTGCTGTGTAGAATGGAAGTTTTCCAAACCAGAACACCACTTCCTATTCTCCAACAATTTCACAATTAATTAAATAAAAGTATATTACAAATGCCAGTCAACCATGGGAAAGTTAGGCTCAGAAACCCTTAGCACTCAGCTGCCATCAATCTCTGTCTTTCTCTCTCAGTCTCTCTCTCAGTCTGTCTATCTGCCTGTCTGTCTCTCTCTTGTATATCTCTCTCAGTCTCTGTCTGTCTGTCTGTCTCTCTCTCTTGTATATCTCTCTCAGTCTCTGTCTGTCTGTCTGTCTCTCTCTCTCTTGTCTCCCTCTCTCTCTCTGACTTGAGGATGACTTTAAGGATCAGACTAATTTAAGTAGGTCCCCCAGTGATTATGAAACCAGGGTGAAATGCAAAAGTCACAGACCAGTTTTCCTTGTTTGGCTAAGGAATGTCAATTCAGCAGGGCTTTGGAGCCAACCAAACCTGAGTTGGAATTCTGCCTCCACCACTGAACCTTGAACTTAGTCACAGGGCTCTCTGAGCTTCATTTGCCTCATCTGAAGAATAGAGATACTCTCTACCCTAGAGGACTTTTGTGAGAAGTACATTAAATAACACATGTTGAGCCCTTCCCTCTGCCTGCGAAATGGTAACTACAGTGTAAATCTAGGTTGCCTTCACCTTTTGTCTTACCATAAAAACGAGAAATGTCTAATATCCTTAAAATAAAAAAAAAATGACAATCACTCTTTCTTGGCTATATAGTGCTTTTCAGGAAATGTAAATACATGTGAAGAAGGAAAAAAATACTAGATGTATAAAAGCATACTATTTTCATAAGTACCTTTGTTTTTTACAAGCAAGAAAGGATTTAGGAAACCACCAGACATCTTTATAGAGCACCAAATTTTTCCTGATGTTTAGTAATTTAAAATATTTTTATTAATCACATTGTGGAACATAATGAAATTCTACATGAATTTTTAATCTAAAAATAAGACAGTTCAAAGAGGCATTCTTTACTCATAGATCTCTTGTGCCTACTTCTTTGTGGGCACAAGAGATATTTCAGTGGAGACATTGGCAAAGTAATGGTGTAAGAGCGTTAGCTTCTTTTCCCACTGCCAGGCTGAGATTTGAAATGTGATGACTGTCTAAGAGGACAGTCATGTTTTCTTTGAAAAGTATTCCCTGACTTTATTTCATAGATCTGCAATTCAGTTTAATGATGCTTTTTGTTGAAATAGAAAGATACTATTAATATATAGGTAGAAGATCTGTTTTTTTGTGCCCATCTCTGCCACTTACTAGCACAATTACCTTAAATAAATCATTTGGCTTCAATTTCTTCACATGTAAAATGAATAAAAAAATATAGAATTTACAAGACTGTTATGAAGATTTAATGAGATTTTGCAGGTAAAGCAGCCCACAATATTGCTGGCACAGTGCTTAATAAATGTCCATTATTATAATAATAAAATAAGAAGATGGTAGAAAGGAGTGATGGATGAACTGGGTTTTAAAACTTCATTACTGAGATAGATATCCATACTTCTACTTTGAAGATATGTAAACTGAGACTTAGTTAAGATAAATGGGTTGTATGAGTTCATGCAGTTAGTAAGTGACAAAGCGAGAATTCATACCCTGGGGTTATTTCCCCTTAAATCAATATTTTACCACTATTCTTTTTTTTTTTTTAAGATTTATTTTATTGTTTAGACAGAGGGAGAAAGAGACAGAAAGAAGGGGGAGGGCCCAGAGCAGTCTCCAGAGTTGCATATCATCAGCTTTCAACATGGTTTTGTTTCACACAGGAGCGTGGAGGCCGCACAGGGCAAGAACCGGGCTGGGGGACTCCCTTATGGAAGGCACACCCCTGAGAGCTGGGGGCTGAACTGGGAGCCTACCACATGGGAAGCTCGCCCCAGTGAGAACTGAACTGGGGGTCTCTCACATGGAAAGCACACCCCAGTTTAGCACGTGGGTCCACAAGGGCCAGGGCTGGGACTCGATCCCCAAACCCCAGGGCAGCAAGTCGAGTACTAAGCCCACTGCACCATCCCAACATTCCCTTTTCCCACTATTCTAAACTGCCAAGATAATATAATATTTATTTATAGTATGGTTTTAATTTAATTAGGTTATTTTAACAGGTTTATTGATATATAATTCACATGCCATAAAATTCACCCATTTTGACATATTTATATTTATCACAGCAAACTAATTTTAGAACATTTTCATAACCCCCAAAAGAAACCTTTACTCATTAGCAATCTTCCACATTCCCTCTTCCTCTCAGACCCTGGCAGTACTAATTTATTTTCTGTCCCTAAATATTTGCTCTTATGGACTTTCAGTTTAAGACAGCAAATGTAATGAGATCCTGAACTTACCTCCCACAGACATACTGAGTCTACAGGTACATATGGAATAATTACCTTTAAAACACACACACACACACACACACAAATAGACAAACATAAAAAACAAAACAAACAAACAACAACAAAAAAAACCCTAAACTGTCGACCACATTGATGTGGAAAGGAAAGGTTGGAACACAATCTTGCCATAAATCCTACCTTGGCACAGTGTCACACAACTGGGAGGGAATTCTGAACTTGGAGCTTCTCCCTGAAGAGTGAAGGGTTTGAACCCCACATCAGGCACCACAACTTTTAAGACATATATTGAGAGAGAAGTCATAAAAATGTCTGACTTTGAAAATGAAAAGATTGCATCCCAAGACCCACAAAATTCTAGCAATCTAAGAAACAGCTCTTAAAGGGCTTGCACGCTTAGACTTACCCACCTGAGGACCCAGCTCAGAGGCAGCTGATAGTTCCCAGATTTAAAGCAAAGGAGACTTGCCTGCTTATTATTAAAGCAGCAGGAATCTAATTTAACATTCCTCTCTAGGAGTCTGTTGAAACACTTTCTGGGGATGGATAATTTTGGGTGCCAACTTCATGCTCTCCCTTTGCTGTAGTACAAGTATCTCTTGGAAGGAAGCATTTGCATGTGTCTAGTGCCTCAATTTTTGTGGCTATATCCTATGGGATGCTTCTTAATTGCCTGGCTCTGAAGGTTAGAGGAGCTTGTGTTCCTGGTTCAATGGGACTGTAATAGTTATCACTCAGAAAGGAGTTCATATTCCCATCTGGTACCAAGGGACACTGATGTATTGCCTAGTTTGGTGATCATGGGGTTTATGTTCATAAGTCCCACAGGTCTGTAATCAACAGAGACAGAGATCTTAAACAGCTAACATCCCCAGGGCACAGCAAGAGGTAGTAGATCCAGGACCTCAGTTCTTCTGTAAATAAAGCGTATTAGCTAATTATCCTGACTGCAGTGTGGCAGGACTCTAATTAAATGTACATCTTGGGATTGACTATAATCCTTTCCAGAGAACTTGGAGGATGGGCACCATCTTTGTTCTCACTCTCTGCTATACTCCAGAAAGCCAGTGTTCCCTGGAGGAGACCTTTACATGTGTCTGTTGCCATGGTGTTTATGCCTGGTATCCAGTTTTTATAACTGATACCCATTGCGCAGACCTTACTCATCCATCTCTGGTGACTGGGGGCTTTAGGACTTTCATTTTCTGGGTTCCACAGAACAGTGAAAAAGGCAGTTCTTGACAGAGTACTACTCCCTGGGCACTGCATAAACAGCAGACTGAAGTATACCCCTGGTCCTTCTGTGAAGAAGGCCTCTTTGATTGTCATGGAAGTTCAGTATGAGGGGAACACTTCAGATGTGGTACACATGTATTGGTCTATGGAGCTGCCTTCAAGAAATGCCATCTTGATTTTTTGCCTTTCTTCTGCTTGCTGGTATTACCCAGAAAAGAGCTGTACACTCATCTAGAATGCCAGTTTCTATGATTCATGTTCAAGAGGCACCTTCAGATTACCTTGTTCAGATGGACAGCAGGGCTTATGCTTGTGGACACACAAGACTGTATATATCTGAATACGTTTAAAAGCTGATGCCTGATGGTCTGGCTTCCAATCACCATACATCTAGGTGCTGACTGAAATCTTTCTCTTTGGTATACATTGACAGGTCTTGGCACATAGCCAACTACTGGGAGTTATAAAATTTATAATTGGATGCTTAGAGAAGCACAAACATTTGAGAGACAACCAAGATTTGAGGCAGGTTTGAATGGCAAGGTTCATTTCCAACATGAGGTTACTCTTAAGATTGAAGAAGGTGGTTGCTTCATCTACTGTATACAAAGGAACACAGAGAGTCAAGTAAACTAAAGAAATAGAGGAAGATGTTTAAAACGAAAGAACAAGATAAAATCTCAGAAAAAACTGTTAATAAAATTTAAGACATGTAATTTACTGATAAAGAGTTTAAAGTATTGGTCATAAAGTTGCTCATAAAACAGGGTAGAAGAATAGATGAACACAGTGAGAATTTCAACAAAGAAATGTAAAATATAAGAAATTATCAAATAGAAGTCACAAAGCTGGAGAATACAATAACTGCACTAAAAATACACGCAGGTTCAACAGGGGAAAAGATGAAGCCGAAGAAAAAATTAGGCAACTTGAAGACAAAGTAGGAGAATTCACCCGATGAGAACAACATAAAGAAAAAAAAAGTATGAAAAAAAGTGAAGATAGGTTAAGGAACTTATGGCACAGTATCAAACAGAGTAGTATTTGAATCATAGGACTCCTAGAAAGAAAAAAAAGAGAGAGAAAGGGGTAGAAAAATTATTTGAATAAATAATGGCTGAACAATTCCCTAACCTGGGGAAGGAAACAGGCATCTAGATTAAGGTGACCAGATTTTAACATTGGTAAAGTGGGACACCATTGACTGTGGGGGAGGGGGTTTTTGATTAAACATTTGGTCTATCTCCCACCGTTCCCTAGCATGTCGTGCATTCTTTCCAAAAATCGGGACCTTTTTAAAATGCCGCGGGAAGCGGGACAAATTGTTAAAAAGCGGGACTGTCCCGCCAAAAGCGGGACGTCTGGTCACCCTAATCTAGATCCAAGAAAAGCTGAAAGTTCCAAATAATAGAAACTCAAATAAATTTATGCCAAGACAAATTATAATTAAAATGTAAAAATTTAAACAGAGAACATTAAAGGCAGCAAGAGAAAAACAACTTGTTATGTACAAAGAAACCCCATAAAACTATTAGCAAATTTTTCATCAGAAACTTTGTAGGTTAGAAGGAAATAACATGATATATTCAAAGTGCTGGAAGAAAAATAACTTTCAACCAAGTATACTCTACTTGGCAAAGTTGTCATTCAGAAAATAAGTAATAGAGAG